>ABLG01000002.1:0-17102 GCA_000172435.1 Meloidogyne hapla | reverse complement strand
TAGTTAAGAGATTCATTAAATGATTCTCAAACGACTGCGCAATTTTTGGAGCGGAATCTTTCATTAATGCACACGGTTTGTATTTTTATTAACTTCTTGAGTTGGGTATTTTTGCATCAGCATAATATTTTTGACTTTTATCCGCGTGGGATTTTTAAAATTTTTGCCAAGTTTCCACAATTGTTCCATTTTCCTCCTACATTTTAAAAGCTTCTGATTTAATAATTTTTATTTTTCAGAAAAGATTGGTTCATAAACCTCTAGTTGGACTTACTCCTACACATTTGGAAGCTCTTCAATTAACTTTTCGTTTTTCTACATCAACATATTCGCTTGTAAGACAAACAGCTCAAAAAATTCTTGATACTTCTTTTACTTGGTGGTCCTTTTCCTACAAATTGTTTTGTTGATGATTTGGTTAAATTACTTGGAAACAAAACAAAACAAAAACTACAAATTATGACAGACTACTACAAATGTTCTGTTTTGTTTTCAAGTAATCCAACCAAATTGTTGAACCAGATACTAATAAACAATATATTGCAGCTCTAATTTTGTGCAAGATTTAATAATTAACATTTATTATACCTAATTATTCTCAGAATGTACCACAATATTGCTCCCAATTTATTTAATAAATGTTCCACATTGGAGAGAAAATCAAGTATATTTTTTACAACTCCCATATTATCACAGCCTCGATTTATTTTAAATTATTTTTATTACAAGCTATAAATTTAAAAATTTATTTCTTTTGTTATACAAGAAAAAAATTAAAATTGTTTGTGTTAAGAAGATATTGGTTGTGTTCGTATCTGTACATTTCCAAATATTTTGTGACATACAACAAATGCTCTTTGTTCTTTAATTAAGCTATTAAATGGTAGTGACCAGTAACTTGAAAAAAAATTTTAAAAATAATTTTTAAAAAAAAATTCAAAAAAATTTTGTTTTTTCACTTACACGTCTGGGGGGAGAGGCTCATCTTTAAAAAGAGATTTTTTACTCTTTCTATAAACCGACTCAACTTTTTGTTGTGTTTGCAATAATTTTCTTACATCCCTTTAAATGTTTTACAATTGTAAAATAATTTGTAAAAACTTAAAGTTTATAATTTACCTATCAAAAACATAAATAGTTGCAAAAACACCAAGTGAGTGAACATTGTTTCCTCCATCCTTTTAATTAAAGTTTATTTTTTAATATTTGTTTAAATTCAAGTTTTTAAGTTTGTTTTAATTCAACTTGTTTAGCTTAAAGTTTGTAATTTTTTTAAGTTTTGTTTAAATTCAAGTTTTAAGTTTGTAATTTATTCAAGTTTTGTTTAGATTGAAGTTTTAATTTTCTAATTTAGATATTCATTTTTAAAAATTTCACCTCAGATTGTATTAAACTCCTAAAAGTTTCTTTAGTTAATCCTTGACTTTTCAACATTTCATCTGCATTTGGTAAACAAAAAGCTAATTCCATATTTTCATATATCCCAGGTTTAACTCCTTCCCCACAACTTATTGGCTTTCCATCTAATAAAAGTTGTGCTTTGAGTTCTTTATTTGTTTCAAGTGTTTGACATGCATCACAATAAAGACTTTAAAATTTTTTTAAATAAAATTAAAAAAAAGCTACCAAGAACCAAAACCACCACATCCGTCTTCCCTACGATTATTGCACTGTTCAGGCACTTGCTTTAATTATAAAATTGAAAAGTTTTACAAAAGAAAAATGTTTTAACAAAGTTTTAAGAAAAACAAGTTTGTAAAAAAGTTTCATTAATTAAGCTTGTTTGTTAAAGTTTTTTCAAGTTTATAAGTTTTATTCATGTTTTAAGTTTAATTTATTCAAGTTTATTTTTTCTAATTTGTTTATTTTAAAGTTTGATTTTTTACAATTGTGGAGTTTGTTTAGTGTGAATGTTTAAATTAAAGTTTATTTATTTTTATATTCAAAGTTTGTTTTTTCTATTTTGTATTTTAAGTTTATATATAGTTAATGAAGTAACAACCTTTTTATTTGCAGAGCTACGCAATTCCAAATAAATGCTGAACTCTCCTTTAAATTCACTATAAACAGTAACTTTACCACCAATTGAATAACACTATTTTTAATTTTATTTTAAATAATTATTTTAATTTACATTAGTCTCATTCGGCCTCGGAATTAATTTTGGCCCTTCCTTTTCATTACCCGCTTCAAATTCTACTTTTCTCTCCCATTTGCTTTTGTCTTGTCTAAATGCACAGGGTTGATGCTTTATTAATTGTAAATTCAATTCAAACTCATCATTATCAAATTTCAATCCTGTCGAAGAAAATATCAAAAATATTGAAGCAAACAAATAATAAATGTAAAAATGAGAAGAATAAAAATGTTTCTGTTGTAAACTTGAATGTTTTGTTGATTGTTTTTGAAGGTTCATTTAATTATATGAATTGGGTGAGACCAATTAAAAAAAAAACTTTAATAAAAACAAGTAAACGAACATTGGCTTTAAATAAAACGAACAAAAGAAATGTACAAACTTGAAAACGAACATATAAATACAAACAAACAAAACATAAGAAACAACTTCAAAATTTAAAACAAAAAATTGTAATTACAAATAGACTAAAAACTTGAAATTACAAATAGAATTTATATTATAAATTTCAACACAAAACCGACTTTACAAACTTGTGAAAACTTGAATATAAACAAAACAACTTGAAAAAAAACATAGTTTTAACTAAACTTGAATATAAACAAAACAAAAACATACTTAATAACTTTTAACTAAACTTGAATATAAACAAAACAACTTGAAAAAAAAAACATAGTTTTAACTAAACTTGAATATAAACAAAACAAAAACATACTTAATAACTTTTAACTAAACTTGAATATAAACAAAACAACTTGAAAAAAAAAACATAGTTTTAACTAAACTTGAATATAAACAAAACAACTTGAAAAAAAAAACATAGTTTTAACTAAACTTGAATATAAACAAAACAACTTGAAAAAAAAAAACATAGTTTTAACTAAACTTGAATATAAACAAAACAAAAACATACTTAATAACTTTAAAAAAAATTAAATAGAAGCATAAATTAACTGTATTTATAAATGTTTTATTTGAAAAAAGGTAGGAAAGATTAAGAAAATATATTATATTAAATAAAGCGAATGAATAATATATCGGGGAAATTTAGTTTAAAGCTAAGGATTCTTCACACTAATTTTTGATATCACATTCAACAAAACAAAAATCTTTTACGTATATTTATTTTTATTTTATTCTTCCACAATTTATCTCCTCCAACAATTTTCCCAATTTTCTCTCACAAACATTTTCTCTCTCTTCCCTTCTTTCCTTAGTTTTATATAATTTCGGGAGATTTTTGTATATATTGTTAAACCGGTATTTATTAACAAATGAAGAGATATATATGTTAGCTAAAAAGGAGATTGTGGTGCAGAAAATCGAATAATTTCTTCCATAAATATAAAGCAATTTCTGCGTCGTGAACATCAAAAAATTTGATATTTGATTATTTATTGACGATATTATTTTTTCTATTTTTTCTATTTATTTAGGACATCCTAGATTATTAGATAAGTTAATCATTAAATATCTTAATATTTTTATTCAATTGTTCTAAATGTATAAAATATCCCAAAGGGTTGCTTTGAGGGATATTAGAGTCTCATTTCATTTTAATTTTTTTATCACTTTCCAGACTCTAAAATATTCGTCTGGGGGGTTTGACCTTCTCATTGACTTCACATTCTTTATCATTCACATTTTTTTTAATTAACACTTTTTTATATTTAATTTTTATCTATTCGATTGTCAATAACAAAATTATAAAAAGACAAAGATTCATTATTTTATGCTGATTGCGCAGCAACCTTTTTTTTTCTTGGAATTCCCATATGATTTTTTTAGTTGACCCTAGTAAATAATTACCAAATAGTTCGATCACTATCAAATATGAAGGAGAAATAAATAGGGGCAAAATTGCTAGAGAGGTTTTAGAGAGTTTATTTTTTTTTATTTAAAATAAATTCTGATTTTTATTTTATTATTTTAAAACTTCCCGGAAACACCACCATTTATTTTGTGTTTCTGATATTGTGTTATTTATGTTTTCCGGAAAGAAATAACTCTCTTGTTACTCTCTTGTTACTTGCTGTGAGCTGAACAAGGCAAAAAATCACATCGACAGAAATCCTAATAAAATAAATGACGTCAAAAAAGCTATGAGAAATCGTCAAGAATATTTACAACTGCTGAACATCACTGATTTTAATTTTTCTATTTTTTAATTTTTACCTCAAGTCTCAATTTTTACCTCTCCTTTTACTTCCATATAAGGTAAAAAAAGGGCGACGTCGTCGTCAATTAATTTTTCTTTCCAAAATCACACAAAAGTTGTGTGATTTTTTGGTTGTTATGTTTAATTTCATCATTTTCCTTCTCTTCTCTTTTCTGCGCAATTTTCTCTACATTAAATTACACACAATTCTAAACATACGCACAACTTTTATATATAGTTTCAAGGTTTTGGATATTTTTATGTGTTTGTGCATATTTTTTTTTATACAAAACCTCATACTCTAAGAAAGGAGTTCCATCACAAAAATTACCTATCTAAAAAATTATTTTTTTATTTTTCTCTCGCGCAGAAATTATATTTTTATTTATTTTTACTCTCTCTCATCAGTGATTTTATAAACAATTTTATAACACTGGGCAAAAATAAGAAAAAAATAAATAAAATAAAATTGCCTTTTTTGCCTTCTTAATTTTTAAATTGTTGTGATTTTCTAATTGTTTTTATTTTTATTTAATCATTCTTTTCGCGCAACATATGTAGAACCTTTTAATTTGTCAATATTTTAAGTAGAATATATTTTTAAAAATACATCCGTAAAGTTTTAATTATTTTCCGGAATTATAAATATTCTTCCGGTTATATTAAATTATTTTTTTCTTACAGATTATTTCCGGAAAACTATTTTTCCGGAAAATGTTTAATCTAGTATATTACTTTATTTAATAAAATTAAGTTGTAAAATCAAAACACTTTTGTATTTTTCCGTATATTTTTCACTTATATTTTCCGGAAAAAAATAATATTCAGACTATCTGCTACTTTTTTCACATTTCCCATTAAAAATATATTCAAATTTCACATTATAGAAATGAAACAAGGAGAAAAAAGGAAAAGCAATAATAATATTATTTTTTCTGCAACTGAGCATTCTGCTAATACATCACTAAAATCATTCTCTCCTGTGCGGAGAAGAACTAATAATAATAAAATGGCTTCTCATCGGCAATCCCTAAAAACAATTTTATTGTTTATAATATCGATCTGCTGCGGTTTTTCATCTTTTGTAGATGCTGATATTGCCGTTAAAATTGAAAGACACTTTCCTTGTTCTCCCTCTTCTGGTTGGATTTTTTGGAGTTTTGAAAAAAGTTTTTTAAATAAAATAAATAGGTCCAAACAAAAACAATATGCTCATAAAATTTCCTAGCTACAAATCAACGGGTGTCAATTTTAAGGAAGAAACTGACAGTTCAGGTCATAAATGCTTCCAAATGAGTGGAGGAAAAGTAGAGGTACTAGAGGATTTTTTTAATTTTGTATTTTCTTCCTTGAGGTGAATCAACCAGGTTTGGATGGTTCTAAAAAATATTATGTCCATGTTGAAACAAGAATTGGTATTCACGGCAAGCCTGAACGCTGTGTTAATCCAGATAAAGATAATTGTGGTGGAATAGGTTCTTGGTGAGATAATAAAAGAAATATTATTTTTATTTACTTCATATTTTCAGTGTCCATTGTGATATTTGTAAAACTATGGGAGGATCACTTAAAAGCTTTATTCAAATTTTTAAAGGAAATAAACCTGCTGAATGCAGTGCTCAAGGCAAGAAATATGTTTTTGTTATAGCATAAATAGTTAAACTTTTCCGGAAAGATTAAGTTATCTTTCTATTGTTTTAAATATTTTTATTTTCCGGAAATATATTTTCCTGAAAGATTATTTAGTTCCGTAAATTTTATTTTATTTTCCGGAATTAGATTATTCTCCCGGTTATATTATTCTTAAATTATTCTTCCGGTTTTCCGGAAATATATTATTTTTCTTGAATTTATTTATTTTCCGGAAAGTTTATTTTTTATTTCTCTTTCCGGATTTTACATTATCTATCAAATATATTATTGTAAAAATAATCTTAGGATTGCCAGCCGGTACTTATGATGATCTTTCTTTGCGTGTATGCCTTCCAACTAAAGAAGAGCTTCTACCCTTTCTCGACCAGGCAAATGCTTCAATTTTCTCAAATTGTAAAATTTTTATTCTATTAATTTTACAATATTAGAATTCGAGTAGAGCAGAACAATTATGGGATATTTTCATCAGTAGCAGAGCACGTTCTGGAGGAGTAAAAAAAAATTTTTTTTAATCTGTCTAATTCCTCATAATTATTAGGAAATTCCATTGGTTATAGCTGCACGCATTTTTGACCGTCCTATAAATAAATTGTCCATAAAAGAATTAAATGATGCTTTACATGGTAGCAAAAAAGGCATGATTGGGTAATTAGTTAAAAGAATGTATAATTAATTTTTTTAAAATAAAAGTTGTCATTGGATTTATGCAACAGTTAAAAGTGTTGGGCAGTGAAAATGACTTGGTTTTGCTTGAATATTGGCAAATTTTTAAATTTTTTATTATCTCGTTTAACTCAAAAACATTCTCTATTTTTACTACAAGAATAAATTTGAATATTTGTAAAAGATTTACGTTAGACATTTATTTTTCTCTCTCTCACTTTCATAGACTATAATATTCTGTATTTAATATAGTTCCGGAAAGTTTTAATTATTTTCCGGAAATATAAATATTCTTCCGGATACATTATTAAGCTATTTTCCATGACTATTTTATTTCCGGAAAACTATTGTTCCGTAAAATGTGAAATATTATTTATAAACTTAACAATAAGTTTAAACCAATAGTTTTTAAGAAAGCAAGACACTTTTAATTATGTTTATGCCCTTTTCTGGGCAAAAATTAATAATCTTTAATTATTATTCATTTTGAATAAATAAACCTGTTTCTTCAATTTTCTCTTCTCATCCTTTTTCTAAAATATATTTATTACTATTTTCCCCTTATTCTTTACAATCTTATTTTTATCCCTTTTCTAGCTTCCGTCGGCTTCTTTTTTATATTATTTTTCCCACAACAAAATTTTTTTCGGCCCAACTCGTCATTTATCCTTCTCTCTCGACAGATCAAAAACCTCTGCATAATATTTTTGTTGTTGCCTGTTTGTGGCGATCAACGTGAAAAGTCTAATAAAATGCTTATTTTCCCTCATAATATTAATCTCTATATGAAAGTGCATTTCCTTTTTTGATTATAACCTTGTCCAGAATTATCATATCTCAATAATTTTGATGTCATTCGACTCGTCTCGTCAAGCTTAGTCAAATTATACCATGAATAGCTAGATTCGTTATTTATTGATAAAGTTATATCTTCCGAAAATTCTTAAACTTAACATTTTTGCCAGTTTTTTGTCCATAACTTTTTTCTTTGGCCAAATAAAATTTAATTACTTTTCTACTTTGTAGACAATTTAATTCTCTATCGAATGATACCAGATTCATTTCAATCGGTTAATTTATTTTTGAGTTACAATTTTTAGACTAACCCTATCTGAACATCATCCCTTCCCATTCTCGGCTAATTACGCCTTAAAATTCTCTCCGATAAAAGAAAAAAAAAGTTTTAGCTTGTTTCCAATCCTTTCAATTGTTTTATTCCCAAACAAGTAAAAAAAAAAGAGGGAAACGATTCTGAGAGGATTAACCCAAATTTTTTATTTTTTCCATGCTTTGGATTTAATACTTTCTCTATTTTTTTGCTCTCAAGCACTTTTACTTTTTAAATATATATCTTTTGTTTCAAGGTTGGAAATATAAAAAAATTTTGTTACTTAAACGATCAACTATTTTTTCTCTTAATTTTACAATTATTTTTTTACAAATTAATTTAAAAGTTAAAATATTGCCTGAGGGCATGAAAATAAATATCTGCAATTTTTAACGTTTTTTTTCTTTGAAAAGTTTAAAATTAATTTTATTTTCATTCTTATTTGTTGCAAATTTAATTTCTATTTAATGATATCAAGAAAATTCAAAAAATATTTTTTAAGTCAGTCAAGTTGCTTTTCACTTGAAAGGTTCTCTTCTAGATTTTTGTCCATAACTTTTTTGTTTGTTCATATAAAATTCTAATTTCTTTTTCATGTTGTAGCAAATCTCGTTCTCTATTGAATGAATATAAAAGCTTTTCGAAACGTTTATCCATTCTGGAGATATTAGGCAAAACCGTGTTACACCCTTACATTATTTTGAATATATTTTTTTAAAAACTTTTTTTTTTAATTTTTTTTGATTATAAAAATTTTTCTTCCTCCATAATCCATTTATATCGTCTCTTGACGGCCAAAAAAATTAGAAAAATCTTAAAAATTATTTTATTATTATTTTCTTCTTCTTCTCCTACTTAACAATTTTCTTCTTTTAATTTTTCTCTTAAAAATCATCCTAATTTTTTTCTTTTTTAGTGTAAGAATAAGCCAAAAATTAACAAGTTTTTCAGCAAATGATGCAATTTAAGAATATAAGGATATTAAATAATTTTTTTTATTCTCCTCCTTCTTCTCTTATGACTTAAGCTTTTACACTTTTCTTTTTTGAACGCGCAAACGTCTCTAAGATTTTATTTTTATTTTTCACATGGTGCTAACGGCTATAATTGTTCTCTTTTTTTTACCAAATTTTCTTTTAAAATATTTTTGCCTCTCGTTATAACCCCATCCCTTGTGATAACCTAAGGGAGGTGGTATAACTGTTGTGGGACCCTATGGAATTATAACGAGAGTCACCTATACATACACCTAAACGATGGTCTAAACTTTAAGATTTCTTAATTAGTTGACTCCGGTTATAAGGTCACTTTCCCTTATAAAGGCTTTTCCATACACTTCCATTCACCAAAAAATTAATTCAACAAAAATTAATTTAATTAAAATTAATTATTTTCGGCAATTTGGCAATAAAAATAAATAAAGATCAATTTTACTTGTAAAAAAAGAAGCAAGAAATCAGAAAAAAACTTTTTTTTATTAATTAAAAAGTATCCGTTCATTTTGCGGGATTTTTAAGATTTTTTCATTTCCTCGAAAAAACCGGTCTCTTCTAGAATTTTTTTTCCAAAAAATTTTTTTTCTCATCTCTTATTTCTCATATATGGGGCCATCATTTTTTAGTCTTTTACCACAGCATTTTTCTGCAGTAAAACAGAAACATTAATTTTTGCCTGCGCGGAAACCTTCTCTCTTTGCCGCCCTTATTTTTTTTCTTTTTTGCTTTTTTATAATTTTTACCCAACTTTTCTTCATTTTAATAAAATATATATATTCCCGTCTTTAAAGTCCTACTAAATTTTTATTCATTTTTTATATTTGTTCTCTTGTATTTTTTTAAAATTAAAATAATGGCATTAAATCTGCTAAAATAAAAATGCTTCATTTTTTATTATTTTCCCTCTTTTGTAGCTTAGCTTATTTAATTTTTGTATTTTGCCTTTAAGTATTGTATTTTTACAATAATTAGTTATGTTTATTTTAAAGGTGTTAGGTTGCTCAATTTTTGTTCCGCTTAAGTTTTGTGAAGCATGTTTTGAAGCAGGCGCTAAGTTTTATTTTAATGAGTTTTGTTGTTGTTAAGTTTTGTTTGTTAAGTTTGTTAAGTTATTTTTGTATTCAACAAGTTTTACAAAAACATTGTTTTGTTTAGTTTTATTTCCAACTTGTTTTGTATTTTTACAAACTTTGTTTTATATTCAATTTTTATTCTAAACAATTAAAACTTTAATAAAGTTTAATGTAAACATTATTAATTAAACCTAGAGGTGTTTGTATTTATTAGTTATAGTCCATGCTCCCGATTGACGTTGGTCAACAACCGCCAACTTTACGTCAAATCAAAATTGAACCTGAATTAATTAATACAAAAAACAACTTTAAAACATTGCCAATTTCTTCTTCCCCACCAAATCTTTATTTTTTAGAACCATTATTTACACCCACACCGATTATTGATACTTCTACACCTGAAAGTTTGGAAAGAGATTTCCACGCGTGGATGAAGGTTAAAATAAAAAAATTAATTTTTTAAGGGAGAAAAAATATTCTCAATTTTATTAAATTAAAAAAAATTGTTTTTACTTTTAATTTTTGCTTCTCTTTTTACTTTATTTTTATTTTTCTCTCTTTTGCCAGTCATTAATTTAATTAATTAAATTTAATTTATTCCCTCTAAAATAACAAAAAAAAACATTTTTATAATAATTATTAAGAAAATATTAATTTGCCTAAAAATTATTAAAACCTCCCAAAAATGGCCATTAATCACTTTTAGAGGTATTCAAAGAAAAATACACAATTCGGCAAGTTGTAAAAACAAAAACAACATTCTCTCTATTTTTTTAAATTTACAGCATTTTTATTTATTAAATTGTAAAACAACAAACATAATTTTCTTTTTAGGCAAATTATTAGAGAAACATTAAAAAACATGCATTCCAATATTTTAGAAAAATATCTGTGCGCAAAAAATTTTTTTTCGCAAAACTACAACTTTGTTGTTGCGCAAAACATCGTTAAGTTTTATTTTTATTTTCTTTAAAGTTGCAAGCGCCAAGTTTAATAAAAACAGGCGTTAAGTTTATTTTGTATTTTCAAAGTTTGTAAAACATGCGTTAAGTTTATAAGTTTTATAAAAACAGGCGTTAAGTTTAATTTCAAGTTTTTGGCGCACATCCACTTTTATGATTTCCAACTTTTTTTTTAAAATAATAAAAAAAAGTTCGTCAGCAAGAATGTTGTGTTTTGTACTGTTTGTTTGTTTTTACAATTTGAGACAAAAAAATTAATGAAAGAATGAGAAAGAAAAGTTTAATAAGAGTAAAGATAGGTTTATTTTTGCAGTAAAACCAGCAGGAAATAAAATAAATTATATAAATATTTTTGCTTAGTTTTTGGGGGAAAACAGGAATTTATATATTTTACAGTAAATATTAATTAATTAAATTAATTGAATTATTAATTTAATTATTTGGCTATTTTTTAAGATCTTTGGTCAAAAAAAATTTTTTTCAAGTTGATTTTATGGTCAACTGAGTGGCTTACCTGTTTAATCCCTTTTTCTCTTTTTTTTATGATTTTAAAATATTTTTCAGGGTGAATTGAAGGGCAGGAAGAGTTTTACATCACTAGAGCCAGTCAGTATGTACTTGAATCCTTTAAAAGGAGAATTTGTCAATACAACAACTCAAACCCTACTACCCTTGAGTGACCGCTATTCCCCTCCACATTATTATACAACACTCCAACCTTTGTTACCTTTGTCCAACGAAAATGAAAGACGGTTTTCTTTGCCTTCTTTGAATTTTAAGGTTTTTTTTATTGTAAATCCCCTTCCAAAAATTTCTTTTCCCCTTTAAAGACAAAATCAGACATTTGTTTTGCTGGACAGAATCCATCAGCAGGACAGAGTCCTTCAAGTTCCACTCATTCTTCTTCATCTGAAGGATCCCCTCAAATACAAAGATTAAATGAATGTGAACAATTAATGCCTTCAAGTGGTTTATCGACTAATAGCTCTTCTGGGCCTTCTCTAAATGCTATTAATGGTGTTCAAATTGATTCTTCTACTAGTAGAAGTTCGGGTAAGGTGAAGGGAATAGAATAAGTATCTGACTTTTGAATTGACCATTTTGAGATCTGACCTTTTTGGTTCTGACCTTTTTGAGTTTTGACCTTTTTGTATTATGACCATTTTGGTCAATTTTGGTTTTTGACCATTTTGACCCGTTTTAAATCTCAGGTGTTAATCAGTTGGGGAGAACATACTCACCAGGATTGCCCTTATCAATGAGTGAAAGACAACAGATTGTAGACCTACATAAATCGGGATGGAAAATCTGTGATATCTCCAAGTAAAAAATTTAAAGCAATGATGCTTAAAGAATATTTTAATTTTTTAAGATGTTTGTGTGTAACACATAGTTGTGTTTCTAAAATTTTACAAAGGTTTGAGGATTATTGAGAGAATTAAAAGAATAAAAACATTTTTTGTAGATACCGTACAACAGGGTCTGTACGGCCAAAAGATGCCAAAGAGGGAAGGCAAGAAAGTCCTTTAGTTGCAGCCATTAGAGATTATAGAACTCGGTTGGGTATTGTTAGACAATCAGAGATTAGAGAACAATTAATACGTGATGGTCTATGTCGGAGAGAGAACGCTCCTTCACGTTCTTCAATTAATCAGTAAATTATATTAAACTTTGAAACATGTCAATTAAAACTTGTTTCAGCATTTTACGAACAAAACTTAATAATGTTGTTGATTCTCATCGTCAAAACAACAAAAACAAATAAACTTTTAAAAATAAACTTGTTTTACAAACTTAAGCCTATAATTAGCAATAAATTGTTAGACAGCAAATAAATCAACTTGGAATTAATAAAACTTGAAATTGATAAAACTTGAAATTAAATGTTTTTTTGAGAAAAACATGCTTAAATAGCAATAAACAATGTTTTACAATTGTAAACTTTATAAACACTCATTCAAACAAAACAATCTTTAATAAATGTTTGAACGAACAAAAAACAAGTTTGAACGAATGTTAAAAACTTAGGCAAACTTTAATGTTTCTTAGCTAGTTTATTAAATGTTGCATAGACTATATTTATATTTTGTGATAAAAACTTTATTTTTAATAAAAACAAAAACATTACCAACTTGAATAAAAACACTGCCAATTTAATTATTGTTTGTTTTAATTAATTTTCTATTTTTGTTGTTTTTGGCCTTCAAACTTGGATATTTTTCGACTATTGGATAAATAGATTAATTTTTAATTTTTTATTAAAAATTAATTTTAAAAAATTATTTTTGGGATTAATTTAATAATTGCATTAATTTTTCTCCTTTTTTCATTTTTTTTCATTTTTTTCAATTTATTTTTCTTTATTATTTTCTTCATTTTCATTGTTGTTTGCACTCAAGGCCATTCTAATCTCTTCTTTATGAGAGGGCAACTGATCCAATTCACTCTTAACGGCGATAGCATCTTTTCTTTCACTTAAAAATATTTTAAAATATTTTTTAAAAATATTTCTAAACATCTAAAAGTCAAAATCTAAGATTTTGATTACCTCATTTTAATGGCTATAGTAGTTATGCTTTCCTTCCTCTCTTCATTTCTCTCATTTCCTTCAATCTCATAATCAGGCAAAGGTTCAGAAACATTTTCCGGTTCTTCAGGAATGCTTCCATTATTTTTCTTATTTTTTCTCTCATCCTCTTCATTATTTTTAGTCCATTCTTCTGGAATACTTGGACGTTTAGTTGCTGAAACCTCTAAATTTCGTTGTTGTAAAAGTCCATATTTTAGCGCAATATTTTTATTAATGGATCTGTAGAAGCCTGAATGTGTCCCACGAATTGTAACAAATTCCATGCCGATGCATTTTGGACGAGGAATTTGGAATTGACCGAGATCAAAAATTGAATCTCTTACTGTGGTCATTTCTATTTATTTTCTGTTTATTTCCTGAAACATTTTAATAATTAAAAATAATCTAAGATGTTGGGAAACAAGTTGGGAATATTAATTTGTATTGTAAAACAAGTTGGAAATGTTTATGTTTAAAAAATGTTTTTTTTAAACATTTTAGATAAAATAAATGTTTTAAAATGTTTAGATGTTGCAAAACAAGTTGTCAATATTTATTATTTTGAAAAACAAGTTGTAAATGTTTATGTGGTGAAAAACAAGTTGGAAATACTTAAATGTTAAGAAAAAAGTTGTAAATTTTTATTGTGTTGAGAAACAAGTTGCATTAATATTTAATAAAAAAAAGTTCGTTTTTCTTATAAAGTTTGTTTTGTTTAAAAACAACAAAAACATCCTAATAATAAATATATATTTTTGATAACAAAGTTGTTTGTACTCATAAAAGGATTGTGCTATAATAAAAGCTGATTTCCTTTTATTTCTTCTTTGCTTTTTTCGAATCGATCCCCAAACTCTGTCCACCAAATCGGCTTAAAGCTAAATATATATTTTCGGCGATGTGATCCATTTATTCATTCACCCAGCAATATTTTTTAATCTTTTTATGTGGTTTTATTGTCTCTCTTATTGCCTATTTACTCTTTTATGGAGACAAAATTTATTTTTCTATGAATATGATAATATTCGAGATTTATGTGATTTGTGCTTAGATTTGTAATAAATAAAAATATTTGTAGAAGTCCTTGGAATTTTTTAAAAATTTATTTTTAATGGAAAATAGAAGAAAAATAAAGAAAATAATTGCAACAAATAATTTAATCCCAAAAACGTTATTTTACGTGTTACTGTCCGTCCCGGACTTTTAATCAAAATATAAAAATAAAAAGATTGCCTATTACTTAACTACCACCTTTTATGTGTGAATACCGGTTGGCGTTAATAAAAAGCTATTCTTACCAACCTTTCTTTTCTTTTGTTTTCTTGATAATCTAAAAGAAATAATACAAAACATTATTAAGTTGAGAAACAAGTTGGACTGTTTTTAGTGAAAAACAGGTTGGAAAAAGTTGGGAATATTTTATTTAAATTGAACAAGCTCGAATTAATGTTTTTATGTTGAAAAACAAGTTGGAATGTTTAAATTTTAAATAAACTTGAAATATAACATTAAAAAGTTTATTTAGAAAAATAGTGTATAAAATAAAGAGAATAAATAATTAAATCACCACTACTTTATTTTTAACTCAATTACAATTGTGTGAGGCTAAAGAATGAGAAAAGTCAAGTGAAAGGACCTCTAAAAATATTTGTTTATGCTTTTACTCCGTTTAGGCTACTCAATGATGGATGTTTCTAAATTTGTTGAAATTATATTAATTTAAAATTAATTTTTTATTTTACCCGGTCGCGCTCGCTAACGATCCATTTTGACTTGTCTACTACTGGCCAAACAATGCCTATCTGCCCGTCAAAAGGATCAACACCAAATTCCTTCTCTTGATCATATTCAGCAGTGCACTATAATTAAAATTAAGTATAAAGCTTTATTTTAAATTTATTTTAAATTACTGACTTTATAAACCACATGCGCGCCCTCCTCAGAAATACACTTAAATAGAAAAGATAGAAAGTTATTATAGAAAAATACAGTTTTCCGGAAAACTGATAATTCTAATTTAATTAATATAATTTTCCGGAAATACAATAATTCTTATTTTAAATAATTTTCCGGAAATAAGAATAACTCTGAATATATTTACTACAGTTTTCCGGAAAATACAATAAAAAATACAATAATACTTAATTTATTCTAGTTTTCCGGAAAAATACAGATTTTAATCAAACTTGCCTGAAAACCATGTAAAAAACCTTTAGAAAATTTTAAAAATTATTTTATTACTTTAAAATTATATTTTAATATTTCTAACCATCCGGAATCCAAAAAGATGTTTTATCTTTAGCATCAAGCACAATACCATGCCATTTACCAAAAGTTGGAGAGCCCAAACGCGCGTCTATCGCAACGTCTATGAAAAAAATTTTCGATTTTTTTTTTGATTTTTAAAAATTTTTAAAAATTTTTTTAACCATAAATAGAGCCAACAAGTACAGAAACAAGTTTTCCCATCCCTTTTTGTGCGTGTAATCCTCGTATAACTCCAAATTTTGAATAAGAATGATTATCTTGTAAAAAGTGTTCCTCAAACCCTAAAGCTTCTTTCCACTCGCGTTCATTGTATGATTCACTGAAGAAACCTCTTTCATCAGGAAATACCTAGAAGAAAAGTTTGTGAGGGAAAAATACAAAAAAAAAGGAAAAAGGAAAAAATACAGTTTTCCGGAAAAAGGAAAAATAATATTATATTCTTGCTCTATTAGTTTTCCGGAAAAGTTTTTCCGGAAGATACAATAATTTTGCTTTATTTGTATTTAAATTCTGATTTGAATATTTTATTTAATTTTACAAATCTTCAATTACTACCTTTTGTTTAATCAATCTAAGTCCTTCAATTGTTGTAAGCGTCTCAACTTGGGGAGAAACTCTTTTGACAACTTGCGACATTTAAACAATTTTTTAAAGAAGAATTAAATCAAAAATAAATAAAATACAAGTTTTCTTCCAAAATGGGTTTGGATAAATGTCAATATGTCAGATTTGTATAGAAAAAAGATAGAAATTAAAAGAAAGAATAAAAATAGATTTAATTAAAGATAAAAATCTCCAAAAATTAGAGGCGGTCAAGCAACGAGAAAAAGTATTGATTTTAACAAAATACATAATGTAAATTAAATTCTGATTTTTCCGGAAAGGAAATACATATGTATAAACTTTAAAATAATATAATTCCTTCCGGAAAATACATACTTATTTTATTGTAATTTTAATAAAAATTCCAATTTTAAATAATTTTCCGGAAATACAAAAAATTCTGATTTCCGGAAAATATATAATACTTGTTATTGTATTTTTTAATTTAAATAATTAATTTAATTTAATTAATTTAATTAATTTAAATAAAACCAAACCTTTTATTTTTTTCATTTATTTCTGCTTCTCTTTTGGTTGATTCTTTTATTGATTCTTTAGAAACTAAAGGAAGAGCTTTGTGAATATTTCCTTCATAATCTTCAATTAGAGCCTCAGCAAATTTGAATATGTTGTCAGGAAACTAAAAAGATAATTTTTTAGAAATATGAAAAATAAAGTCTGCAAGTCAGCATAACAATTTGAGGATAAAAATTTGCGGACATAGGAATTAAAAACAAATTCCTATGAAAAAGAGGTGGATCAATTGCTTTGGTTAAGAGATCGTATAATAAAATTTTTTTATAAAATTAGAGGTTTCCAAAAATTGCTGAGGCATAATTTGAAGATTAAGACGAAAAGCTGCACTAACTCCCTCCCTTAGGGTCTAAAGGTACAACAACCCTTTTCGATTACC
>ABLG01000003.1:0-88040 GCA_000172435.1 Meloidogyne hapla | reverse complement strand
ACCAAACTCTCCCCTGACAACCCTTCCCTGACTTTTGAAAATCCGATTTATCTTGTTTTCCTTTAGATGTTCAACTTATAATTTCCAAGAAAATTTTTCTTTAACATAATTTCATATTTAAATTCTTTTCTTTCTTAAAGACCAGACAAATGTCCTCGTAAAGTCAACAGAGAAATTGTCAATACAATGGTTGATTCCTGCAAGCTATTCACTGGATTTAAGCCTGTTTATGATGGAAAAAAGAATTTATATACAAAAGAAGCTTTACCTTTTGGACAAGAAAGAATTGAATTAGATGTTGTTATGCCTGGTGATTCTGCTGTTGATAGAAAATTTAGAGTTGCTTTAAAGGTTTGAGAATTCTATTATTTTTTAATTTTTTTTGAGAGTCATTGGGTGTCCCTTGATAAATTTGAATTTATTTTTGGATTCATCCTAGTCAAGGGCTGGGCAGAATGTGTGAATAGTTTCACTTCTTAAACTAAAAAATGGGTCCTAGTTACATGGCTGGGCTAACGATAAATCTAATTTTTAAAAAAAGGAAATAGGATGAATGTAAAAAACACGGGGAAACATGAAATTACGGGAATGGGTAGGAGAATGTAGCTTGCCCTGATCTTCTAGTCACACTCTTAATAAGAAAGATTGTGGATAGACCAATCCATTCCCAATCCCTTAGCAATTTTATTTTTCCAATTTTGGAGTTTTATTTTTCTATGTCCTTTTTCGCCTCCCTGGCTACTGACATTTTGTCCAATTTGATTAATGTCTTTGAAAATTTTAAAAAATTTTGTTTTCTTTTAGTTAGTAAGCCGTGTATCTTTACAAGCATTAGAAGATGCAATGGCTGGACGTATTAGACAAATTCCACCAGAATCGGTTCAAGCAATGGATGTTATTCTTCGACATCTTCCAAGCATGAAATATACTCCAGGTTTTTTTATTTGTTAAAAATTTAGAAAAATTTTTAAAAATTCCAGTTGGCCGCTCCTTTTTCTCTTCTCCACCTTTGGCACTCGGCGCTCAACATATAACTGTTTCTGGTGGTATTGGAGGTGGAGGAGGAGGTCCTCAAGGCGTTGATAAACTTGGTGGACTTGGTGGTGGAAGAGAAGTTTGGTTTGGATTTCATCAGAGTGTACGTCCAAGTCAATGGAAAATGATGCTCAATATTGATGGTTTTTTTTTATTAAATTTTTATTGGGACTTGTTAAGAGGAGAAAAAAGCATCAATTTTTTCAATATTGATGTTTTTGCGGATTTTTTATTTAAATTATTTCTGGGTTCACTTTGATCTTCTCGCACTCTAAAAGGCCAGTTGGCTCGGCTGTTAGGTTTATTCATTTTTTAACTTTCTTTTACGCTGTTAAAGATAAATAAACAAAAAAAAAGTATAAAAAGCCAAAATGTTAATTAAACTTAAAAGTCCGCAAAAATATGTCCGCAAAGGCAATGTCTCCCCCTTTTGACAAGTCCCAATTTATTTGACTTAAAAAAATTTCTAATTTCCATTTTTCAAGTTTCTGCAACTGCCTTTTATCGTAAAATGCCTGTGATAAATTTTATGGCAGAAGTTTTAGAATTGCCAATGCAGGCACTTAATGATAGAAGAAATCTGTCTGATCCTCAACGTGTTAAATTTACAAAAGAAATACGTGGACTTAAAATTGAAATTACTCATTGTGGACAAATGAGAAGAAAATATCGTGTTTGTAATGTTACTAGAAAACCAGCTCAAACTCAAACGTTTTTTTTATAATTTTATTAAAATTTGGGGTCCCTGTAAAGGAAGGGCAAAATGAAATTTCAAAAAAGGGAGATAAGAAGCCAAAAAGACTGAAATTGGCGAAAAGCTTTCAGTCCAACCCTTTAGATGACTGAAAATCAATTTTTTGATGGTCATGATTTTTAAGACCTACCTGGACAGGCTGGGAACCTCGCCTCTTTAAATTACCACAAATAACATTATTTCGACTCTGTCTGGGCAATTAAACAAAAGCTGGATTTTGCTTTTATTTCGCTGCTAAAATCCCATAAATATCTTTTAAAATTTCTTTAAAAATTTTTTTTTCAAATTTTTCTTTTAAAGATTCCCTTTACTACTCGAAAATGGTCTGTCTATTGATTGTACTGTACTCAAATATTTTAATGATAAATATCATATGCAATTAAAATATCCACATCTTCCATGCCTCCAAGTTGGTCAAGAACAAAAACATACATATCTACCTCTTGAAGTTTGTGAAATTGTTTCTGGGCAACGTTGTATTAAAAAATTGTCTGATACTCAAACGTCTACTATGATTAAGGTTTAATTTTAATTTTGTGTTTTTGAGAAAATCAGAATTATTTTGTGTTTTTGTTTTTCTGATTATTTTTTATTTAAACAGAGTTGTATTGTATTTTTATTAAATCAGAATTTTTGTATTTTTCTAAAAACAGAGTTTTGTATTTTTTTATTTCAGGATTTTTTTGTATTTTTGTTTAATTAAATCAGAATTTTTTTTTGTATTTTTATTTTTCTAATTATTTTTCATCAAATCAGAATTTTGTGTTTTTTCGTTTATTACTGAATTTCTGTTTTACTATTAATTATTTTTGTGTTTCTTTTTTCAATTTAACAAAATTCTGATTTTATTTAATTATTTTTTTTCTCTGTTATTTTTGTATTTTTTTTTAAATTTTGATGATTTCTTTTATTTTTTTTTTTACTTTTTAAATTTTTTCCTATTTTCTAGGTCACAGCACGTAATGCTCCTGACAGAGAAAAAGAAATTTCTGCACTTGTTAGACGTGCTGAAATTGTTCATGATCCTTTTGCTCAAGAATTTGGAATTTCAATTAATTCTGTAAAAAAATTTTTAAAAAATTTTTTGAAAAATTTTCTCTCTTTTTTAGAATATGACAGAAGTTAAAGGACGTGTTTTAAATGCCCCAAAACTTTTGTATGGAGGAAGAACTAAAGCTACAGCTTTACCAAATCAAGGAGTTTGGGATATGAGAGGAAAACAATTTCATACTGGAATTGAAGTTAAAACTTGGGCAATTGCTTGTTTTGCACAACAAAATCATGTTAAAGAAGCTGATCTCAGGTTTTTCTTTCTTTAAATTTTATAAAAATAGGAGAGTAAGGCTGTGGTTTAGTTTATGCGTTCTATAAGATTTTACGCGTCCCTTGAACAATCTAACTAGAATTTAAGTCAATAAGCTGACAGATTGTCCCAAACCCAGTGGGCGAATGTGACAAAACACCAAAAAAATGTGACAAAACCAAAGTAACATAAAAACCTTTTTATAAGTTTTTATGCGTCACATGAACTAATTAATCAAAATTAAAGTCAATAAACTAATAGATTGTTCTAGACACAATGGCTGGAGGTTTCGAACACCAGTCTAAGAAAGTCTAAGAAAGTCCCAAAGTCTAAGAAAATCAAGAAAACCCAGTATTCAATTCCATGGGACTCCTTTCATGAACCAGAGCCTAATTTTCCCAAAATTTTTATTTTTTATTTTAAGAAACTTCACTGGCCATTTACAAAAAATTTCCGCTGATGCAGGAATGCCAATTCAAGGCCAACCCTGTTTTTGCAAATATGCTGTAGGTGTTGATCAAGTCGAACCAATGTTTAAATACTTAAAACAAAACTATCCTGGCTTACAACTTGTTTGTGTTGTACTTCCTGGCAAAACGCCTGTTTATGGTTTCTTTTTTAATTTTTTAAAGGATTTAAAAAAAATTTTTAAAAATTTTGTAGCTGAAGTAAAACGTGTTGGTGACACTGTTTTAGGCATAGCTACTCAATGCGTTCAAGCAAAAAATGCCACAAAAACAACGCCACAAACTCTTTCAAATCTTTGCCTAAAAATGAATGTTAAACTTGGAGGTGTTAATAGGTTTGGAAAAAATTTAAAAGAATTTTTTGAAATTTTTTCTTTTCAAGTATTTTACTTCCTGCTGTTCGTCCTAGAATTTTTAATGAACCAATAATATTTCTTGGTGCTGACATAACTCATCCACCTGCAGGAGATTCTCGTAAGCCTTCAATTGCTGGTGTTGTAGGGAGTATGGATGCACATCCTTCACGTTATGCTGCAACTGTTAGAGTTCAGCAACATAGACATGTTTGACTTTTTTTTTTAAATTTTTTTCTAAAATCCGTCTTTGAAGGAAATAATTTCTGAGCTTACCTTTATGGTTAGAGAGCTATTAATTCAATTCTACAGAAATACTCGTTTTAAACCTACTAGAATTATTGTTTATCGCGATGGTGTTAGTGAAGGACAATTTCTTAATGTTTGTTTTCTTTAAAAAAAAATTTTTTTTCATTTTTTATAAAATCGAATTCCAATTGGTAGACTCATTTGGCCCTAGGGCCATCTTTTATAACTTCAATTGGCCCTTTAGTAATTTGTCCACTGATTAAAATGTCCATTTAAATGGAATTTGTGTCTTTTTGTCAAAACCTCACTTTGTCACTGAGGGTTTGTCACTGAGCCATTTGGTCATACCATGAAAATTAGCTCAATTGGCCAATTATCATTTGGTCAAGGTCACTAGCTCCAACCCATTTAATTAATATTCTTAGGTTCTTCAAAGTGAACTTCGTTCAATGCGTGAAGCTTGTATGATGCTTGAAAGAGGTTATCAACCAGGAATAACATTTATTGCTTTACAAAAACGTCATCATACAAGGTTTATTTTTAAAATAAATATTTTTTTATTAAATTATTTATTTAAGACTTTTTGCTGTTGATAAAAAAGATCAAGTTGGAAAAGCATTTAATATTCCTCCTGGTACAACTGTTGATGTTGGAATTACTCATCCAACAGAATTTGATTTTTATTTATGTTCTCATGCTGGAATTCAGGTTTCCTATCATCTAAAGATATCTTCTAGTCATTTTATTAGAATAAAAATTAGTTTCCTCTTGTGGGATTCGAAACCCTGGTGGCTTTATTTTTAAAACCCCGGCATTTTCCCACTACACCAAAAATTAAATTTTTCCTCGAGTTTTTTAAATTTGATTCTTAACTGTTTAAAATTTATTAAATTTAATTTTTTCATTAAAGGGAACTTCCCGTCCTTCACATTATCATGTCCTTTGGGATGATAATAATCTTTCTGCCGATGAACTTCAACAACTTACTTATCAACTTTGCCATACTTATGTTCGTTGTACACGTTCAGTTTCTGTTCCGGCACCTGCTTATTATGCTCATTTGGTTGCTTTTAGAGCTCGTTATCATTTGGTTGATAGAGAACATGACAGGTTTTTTTTTTGTTTTTTAAAGGTTTTGTTGTAGTTTTTTTGTGATTGATTTTTTAAAGTCAATTCCATAAAATTTTCAATCGATTGAATTTTTTAAACTTGAATGGATTCATCAAATTTTACTATTTTTGGAAGGTGTTTTGTAAACACCTAATAAATCAAAAAGAATTTCTTGGAATATCATAGAAAAAAATTTTTTTTTCATATTACATTAGGCTGTCAAATTGTCATGAATCCAAAATCTTGATTTTTATAAAATTTTCATAAAAGTTTATAATTTTATGATTTCTTGTTTGCCAAAGTGTTCGGCCAGCTGTTTCTATAAGAAATTCCTATAATTTCATAGAAAAATTTTTTTTCATAATTTTTTTTGGGGTGATGAATTGGTCCATAACAATAAAAATAATCTCAAAAATAATTTTTATTTTCCAGTGGCGAAGGAAGTCAACCTTCAGGAACTAGTGAGGATACAACCCTCAGTAATATGGCTAGAGCTGTACAAGTTCATCCTGATGCAAATTCGGTTTTTTTTAAATTTTTTATTTTTTGAATTTTTTTTAAATTAAGGTGATGTACTTTGCATGACACACAAAATTAAATAAAAAAATATATTTATTAAAAATATAAAAGACGATGTTGGGACATGGACACAACACACGCGACACAGTTTGTTTGGAATTTTTATAATTTTTTTTCAATTCTTCTCTAGTCGAGTGGATTTTAATTTCGTTTTAAAATTTTGTTTTTAAGTTTCTCCACTAGTATTTTTTTATATAAGTCTCCGTTCTTTCAATTTTTATTTTTACAAAAAAAAAATTTTTTTTTCTCCTCTTCTGCTATTTTTTCACTTTTATATAATTTCAAGTATATATTTTTTTACATAAACAAAAAATTTATGTTTTTTAAAGAATTTTGCCATTTTTCTCGTTTATATATATATATTTCAGTATTTTCTTCGGTATTTTATGGTCTTTTATATATTTTTTATTTTTATTTTCTGGTTGTTTGGATTCTCATTATATTATTTAATGATTTTCTATCTTTTATTTTATATAGCTATTTTTTAAAAAAAAAAAGTAAAAGGTCAAGTACTTGATTGACTGAAAAATCAAATTTTTTTTTTGTAATTATTTTTAAGATCTGTGGGTCAGTTTGACAAAAATGAGGCTTTCTGATGTGGAAGAACTGTTTAAATTAAAAAAAAATCAAGTACTTGATTTTTTTTATTTTTTTTTTTGATTCTGACGCGATACATATTCTTTAAAAAAAATAAAAATAAAACAATAATTACCTGAAAAAAAATTTCCACACCAACCACACAAACTCATTTTCTCTTGCTTAATAAGTATATATAAATTTATTGTTGGTCAAATGAGAATGTGGAATCCATAAATTTGATTTTTAAACTTTTCTTGATTTTTTGTGAAAAAAAAAATTTTTGGGTTTATTAAAAATAAGATATAAATAAAAAATTTTTATAAAATAGAATAAAATATTAAAAATAAAAATTAATTTCCGCTGGCGGGTTCGAACGCTAGTGCTTTCTTATTAAAAACTTAACATTTTCCCACTACACCAAAAATTAATATTTTATTAATAAATTTCCGTTTTCCGTCAAATTTTTCCGCTTTCTAGAAAGAAAAAAAATCAAAAAAAAAAAAGAAAAATTGATATATTCTCTAACCATTCTCATTTGACCTCTTACCTTTACCTCCTCCTTCATCTCCCTATTTTTTTTTGAAAAACTGCCCTTAAAAAAATTTTTTTTAAACCAAAAAAACACCTTTAAAAAATAAGAGAAATAAACGAATCTATTTTAATTTTAAAAAAACGTCCATTATATATTTTTTTAATAAATACACAATTATTTTTTAAATAATACTTTAATGTTTTAATTAATCTAAAAAAGCCTACTAAAAAATTTTAATTAATTTTTGTTGATATTATTTTGAATATTTCACCTCTTGCTATAATTAAATTAATTAAATCTCCAGCCATTTTTTTTAATATTTGGATATACAGTTACTTTAAAGAAATCTGATTAATATTTTTTGTTGTTTAATTGCTTGTACTGCTTGAATAATAAAGATAGAAAATTTTTTTAAAAAATAAACGTAACAGAGGACCGTGTCCGCAAATATTTTGCGGATAAAAATTTGCGGACATCCAATAATTTATACTTTGACCATGTAACCGTTCAAGACAGTGATTACCTGACCCAGTTTCAACAGGTTTAGATTTTGTCGGCAAATTTACCTTATTTCAGTCAAACAGAAATTCAAGCAGTACAAGTAAAAAAATAATAATATTATTTTTTTCATTTCAGCATTTTTAAATAATTATTTCACAGCCAATATAATTTAAGAAGCAAAAAAATTAATAATAAAAAAGAAGAAGCTACAAGGAATTTCAAAATTTTTCAATAATTTTCAAAAATTTTCAAAAAATCAATTAAATGTTGTGACCAAAACAAAACAAAATTTATATTATTTTTTCTTTTTATCAATTACTTCAATATTATTTTTTTATTTCAATATTATTATGTGGCTCTATTTTAATCAATCAATCAATTATTTTTGTTTTGTTTGTGTGTGCAAAAATTAATTGTCGGTAGCTTTTTTTTTTAATTTTTTTTAAATTTTTTTTTATGATTATTAAAAAAATATAAATAAAAAAAATTTGGGGTTATAAAAAAATGTCTTAATTTCTGGAGGGTTCTTAAAAATTTTATTTTTTAATTGTTGGGTTCTGACAAATGTCTTAATTTTTTTGGGGTTATAAAAAAGTGTTCTTTTATTTTTGGGGTTCTAAAAATTTTTATTTTTTGGAATTGTTTTTTGATCAGAATTGAATCACTGGGGAAGTAAAAAAATTTTTTTTAAAGAATTTTTTTTTTAATTTTTGGGAAAATTAATTTTATCAATTTAACGGGGTGGGGACTATATTTATATTTTCTAATTGAAAAAATAACAAATTTTTATTTTTATATATATTTTTTTATTTAAAAAAAGTGCAAGCAACTTGATATATTAATAATAATATTTTTTTTTGGCAATTGAACTCTTAAAAAAAAATTTTTTTTTTTAAGTTTAATCCAAATTTAAATAGAAAGAGAATCAATCTTTCTGTTTTAATTTAAAATTGTTCATATATGTGAGATTCCATAGTATAGAAAGTTTTTTTTGTGTTTGTATTTGTGTTGTTTTTTATTACATTAACAGTGCCCTTAAAAAAAATATGAAAATTTATTTTTTTAATGATTTTGTTATTTTTTTTCTATTTCTTTTTTTGTTGCTTTGTGATTTTTAGTTTATTTTTATCTTTGTGAGTGATTTATTATATTTTTTAAGTGTTTTGAAAAATTTTTCCGATTTTCGGTTGTATGTGTTTAAAAAATTTTTAAGAAGTTTTTTTTCTCATTTTTTAATTCTTATTTTTTTTTTATTTTTTCTTAATTTTTTAAACTTTTTTTTCTGTTTTTTTTTTCAAATTTTTCCATTTTTTTCTCACCTTTTTTGCATTCCAACAAAATCATCTCCCTCTAAAATATCCAAAGCCCTTTTATTAAATCGAGAACTTCTTCTTTTCTTTTTTAATCCAATAAAATCATCCCCCTCCATCATATCCAAAGCTCTTTTATCAAAACCACTAAAACCATCACCATCCATTAAATCTAGTGCTCTTTTTCTTTTTTTCTGCATTCCAATAAAATCATCTCCTTCTAACATATCTAATGCTCTTTTAATTATTGTTGTTGATGATTTTGGGTGAAATGAATTAAATAAATTTGTTAATTCTGAAAAAAAAATAATTTAAAAAAATAAATGGATGATATTTTTTTACTTTTTTATTTATTTTTTTTTTTTTAATTATTTTCTTATTTTTTAATTTTCTTATTTTTAATTTTTTCTTTTTTTTTCTTTTTTTTAATTTAATTTTGTTCTTATTTTTTATTATTATTTTTTGAAATATTTTTTATTTTTTTTTCAGTTTTTTAATTTTTTTAAAAATTTACCTTTTTCTGTGCCAACAATTATATGTGTTCTAAAATTATGTTGGGCACTATTGCTGTTAATATTTTTATTATTACTACTATTTACTGGCCGGCAAATGCAGCATAGTGCAAATAAAATCTGAAAGAAATTTTTAAGGGGATTTTAAGGGGTTTTTTTTGTTTTTAGGGTGTTCTGAATTTTTTCTGATTTTTTCAGAATTTTTTTTTTTATTTTTTCTGACTTTTCTGAATTTTTTCTTAAAAAAAATTTTTTTTTAATTTACCAATATTTTTGAAATCATTCTAGAAAATCCAAAATTTTCTGTCAAGTAGCTCATTTTCTAGTGTTGGTGATTTAATAGTATATTAATTAGAAGTTTAATAAGTAGGAGAAGTGAAGAAAATATGTTCTATAAATTCGACTGCTTTTAAAAAATAAAATTGAGTCGGCGGAGGACCCTGAAAATGAAATTATTAATTATTTTTGATCTGCCAATGTTCTGATATATTTCTGATTTTTGTCCGATTTTTTTCTGATATTTTTCTGATTTTTGTCTGATTTTTTTATCTGCATAAGTGCCAATTTTATTCGGTAAAAGAATATTTTTTTGCGTGCCAAAAAATTTTTTAGCTGCCAAAAAATGAAAAATGTTGAAGAATTTGTTAGATATTTATATTTTTATAAGGTGGCAATTAAAAGGCGGGGAAATAAAAATAAAATAATGAGAAAAGGAAAATAGTTAAGCATGCATATCCCTTCCGGAATTAACAGATAAAATTATGAATAATTTTTTTAAAGAAAATTTGTCCTTTGTGTTTTTGGTTGTTTGAATTTTGTAGAAAAATAGTTTGTATTTTATTGTGTATAACTTTGTTTGTATTTCTGTTAATTTATTTTTGTGAAACACATTTATTGGGGTTGAATGCAATTAAATCAGAATAAGGAAAAACACATTCAGGAATATGCGGAAAATACACATTTTTTCAGAATTAAAAAATACATGCTTTCCGGAAAGTTTTATATAGAAAAACACAAATCAGAATTTATAGTATAATTTCCGGAATTTAAGAAATAAACTCTTTCCGGACAAGTTTAATTTATAAAAACACAAATCAGAATTTCTAAAATAATTTCCAGATTTTATAAGAAAAATACATTCTTTCCGGAATATAAAAACATTATATTTTTCAGCTTACAGAAATGTATTTTAAAGTTCCGGAATTCTTCCGGAATTCTTTTAAAGAAAAAGATAAATTAAAATGTCAGAAATTATGAATTTTAAATGCCCTTTTAATGAAAGAAAGAAAATGATGATTAAAAAAATATTGCGCAGACAGTATAATTATTAAGACATTAAAGAAAATGTGAGGAGTAATAACCCAAGGGAAATAAGCCAAAATATCTAAATAAATAGGTGGTCGTTTGGATGAATATTTATTTTAAAAATTAAAGAAAAAAGAAAATGTGGGAGTATTTACGTGAAAAAAAAATTAAAAAAATGTGAAATATCAAAAAATAGGCAATAAGAAGGTTAAAAATTGATGAGAAAAAATTAGAAAGGAATGACCGGAAATTGGAAATAAAAATTTTTATTTTTGAAAATTGTGGGTGAAGCAAAGGCCCTTTAACTAGAAAATGTCAAAAAATCCAACCAAGAAAATTAAAAAATTAATTTGTTTTGGTCTTTTGAGCTTGTAAAAATTCTAAAAATAAATTATAATTAAATGACATTAGATTAATAAAAAAATTTTTCGTAATGAAAAATTATATTTTTTGTCAAAAACATTATTTTTGACTGTTTTTTGCACTTTTCTGAGAAAAATAAAGGAACGGCTGTTAAAAAACAAAAAAAAACAAGTATATATTATTTAAATGATGCAAATGCCCTTTTTATGCCAAGTCACGAAATAAGGAAAAATTAATTCCCTAGAGAGAGTTGCCTAAAAACTCACATAATATATATTAGTTGAATTAGTTTTATTATTATTTTTTTTTAACTTGCGTTAATATATAATGGTTATTTTTTTGCTTCTCACTTTTTCATTAGTGGGGGTGTGTTTTTGTTTTTAGAAGTGTGTTTTTAATAGTTAATGTGTGTTTTCCGGAAAGAATATAATTCAGAAAGTAAACTTGAAACTGTGTTTTTCCGGAAAGAATATAACTCAGGAAAGTAAATTAAATTGTGTGTTATTCTGGAAAATAGACTTGAAACTGTGTTTTTCCGGAAAGAATATAACTCGAAAAAAGCAAAAATTTTTTATAAACCAACTAAAAAAACTTGTAATATTCCTTAACCTTTATATAGATAAAATATTTTTCTCGCATCATTTTCAGTCTTACATCATTTTAGATATATTTTAGTAAAAAATTCAAAAAAAAAATGCCAAATAATTCCAAAATAAGGAACAAATTTTAAACAAAAAAAATTTTTATGTGAGCATCCTAGCATTATTAATTGGCCTAAAATGGCGATTTTGTGTGTTGCGTGGTTAAAAGAAAGAAAATTAAAAAAATAAAAATTATATATAATTTTAAAAGGAAATAAGACATAAAATAAGGCGTTGCAGGCATTAATAAAAAAAATAAAATAAAAAAAGAACAAATTTACCGGAAATGAACACTACGTGCTTTAGCGTTAAAAAATCATTCATCCGGTAAAAAACAAAAAAAAATTTTTTTTTGTTGAAAAAAATTGTCTTGAAAAAAAAGAATATAAAATTTAAAAAAAGCTTTAGAGTACTTTATTGTGTTTCTGGAAATTATTATTATATTTATTTTTTTTTTTGCAGACAAAAAAAAATTTTTTTTAAAAAGCTAATGAAGCAAATACAAATTTAGTATACCTTACGTTAAAAAAGCTAAAATGGAAATTTTTTGCTATTATAGAAAAATTTTTTAAGTTAATAAGCACTGAAAATGAGTTTGGAATTAATATTTTACGTTGATGTGTTTTTTTGTGTTTTTCAGAATTTGAGTTTCCGGAAAATAAACTTGTGTTATTCCGGAAAGAATATTTCAATGTGTTTTTTAAAATCAGAATATTAAACTTGAGAATGTGTGTTTTTCCGGAAAATAATTATTCCGGAAAAATAAACTTATTCCGGAAGGAGTATAATCTAATAAAGTGTTGATGGATATTTAATCTCAATGGTTCTTCAATTTTTTATTATTAATGAATTATATTCAAGTATTTATAGACCAAAAACTCGATATAAAAGCAGACCATTCTTACGTAGAAAAAAGCCTCTAGCCATTTATTTAAAGCCCCATTTCCGGCAAATTAGGCCAATTTTTTTTAGCATTTTTGCGACTTTGGTCTTGTTTTATTTTTCTCATAAGTATTAAGGAATTTATTCGCTGCCTTTCCTAATAATTGAAATAATTTTTTGCAACGCATGCCTTTAGGCTATTAAAAAATAAAATGCTAATTTATGACTTTAAAATTTTTAAAATTACGGACTCTAATAGACTAGGTTATGGACACAAGAGTATGTGAAAATGTTTTCATAAAAATCAAGATTAAAAACTTCTTGGAAATAAAGGTCACAATTAATTTCCAAGTGATTTTGCGGGAATAAAACTAAAGTTCCATTAATGCGGACAATCCGCAAAAATTTTTGCGGACACATTTTTAATTTTCTGATATATTTTTTTATTCCAAATTTGAATCAACAAAACAATAGAACAGTCACCAAACATAGAAAACACGCTTTTCTCTTATCAAAATATATTTATAGTTATATACTTTTCTTCTTTTTTTTTTGTTCTTTCTGTCTCTTCTCTTTATTTAGATCAACTCTCCAATATCAGCAGGCATTTCCTCAATTTGGGTTGAATAGTATGACTCAAGTTCTTTAAGCATTTGTTCATCCTTTAGGAAGGGGTTTTGAATTTTTAAAATTAAAAAAAAATTTTTTTTTAAATACCTGTTTGGTGACAAAATTGATTGCAACTCCTTTTCGACCGAAACGTCCAGAACGACCAATACTGAAAAATTTTAAGTTATTGGGGATGTTTAAAAATTCTTTTGATTTTTCTTGGTGTTCCTATCCCGTTTAGTAACGCTCATACTTCTATGTTAAATCGTTAAAAATTATTTTCCAATAGAAGGGTTCGAACCCATGACCCCTTTACCCACAAAACAAAACATTTTCCCAGTACACCAAAATTTAATAAAAAAAATACCGATGAATGTAATTCTCCCGATTTCCTGGCAAATCATAGTTTATCACAACAGAAACTTGTTGAACGTCAATACCACGTGCCAACAAATCGGTGGTGATCAATACACGTGAAGAGCCAGATCGAAATTCGCGCATGATCAAATCTCGTTCTTGTTGCTCCATTTCGCCGTGCTGAAAATTTTTTTTTTAGATTTTTAAATTTAATCGAAGAGGAAGGTTCAATTATAATGGGGGAAATCCACAATTTCTTTCGGAAATATTTTTAAGTTTAATCTTTTAGGGAGATCTTTTTAGATTTGTGGGGGCCGTTGTGTTCCCTATCACGGTGGAAGGTATTTCAATCTAAGAAGGATGTGCTAGAGTGGAGTTCTGTTTAGAAAAGCGGAGCGTAGATTACGAAGACAAGTTTCAGAGGGCATAAAAGAATTTTAACTCCTCGAAAAGGGGCCAATAGGTATTAAAAAATAAATTCTCAAACCATGAAGGAGACAGTAAACTTCTTATTTTTCATGTTACGAGCCAAATCCTCAACCTTCCTGCGTGTGTTACTAAAAATCACAGCTTGGGTTATATTCACCGTATCATAGAGGTCACAAAGAGTTTCAAACTTCCATTCCTTTAAATTTTTGATTTTTTAGACGCATTTTAAAAAATAAAAAAACCTCTTTTTCAATATAAATAAAGAATTGACGAATTCCCTCAAGCGTAAGTTCTTCTTTTTTGATCAAAATTTGGATCGGAGTACGCATAAATTTTTTGGTGACTTCCAAAACTTCGTTAGGCATTGTGGCGGATAGAAGAACCACCTGGAAAAAGTTTTTTTGAAATTTTTGATTTTTGGGTTTTTCGGATTTTTTGGGGCTTAACGTTCAGCTTAAGGTTCCCTGAGTTAAAAAAATTTTTTTAATGAGAAAACCTGAACATCTGGAGGCAAACTCTTAAAAACATCATAAATTTGATCTTTAAAGCCACGAGAAAGCATTTCGTCCGCCTCATCCAGAACAAACATTTTTATCTTCTCGGTCTCTTAAAAGAAGTTAATTTTAAGATTTTTAATAGAAAAATTCAAAAAAATTTCAAACTTAGTGATCCTCGTTGAATCATGTCGTTAACACGCCCAGGTGTTCCAACGATGACTTGAATACCTCCTTGAAGTTTGCGTTGATCGTCCTGTGGAAGTGAGGATTAAATGAGTTTAATAAGGCGTTTTAACTTAAAATAAGGAAAAAACCTGAACAGAAGTTCCACCAATACAAAGATGAAATTTAACACCAAGATATTCTCCCAAAGCGCGCATAACAAGCAAAATCTAGGAAAATAAGAAAAATTAATTTTTAGATGAAAAATCTTTTGTTTCTGAATTAGCTTCCTTTTCCTGGCTCCCTATTTTTGGAACAGAACTACCGACCCAGGGCCAAGGCTCAGCCTGTACCAAAAGTCCTTTTCGATCTTCCTGTGGTTTTCCTGGCCCCGGGTATCCCATCTCAGTTTTCCCCTTAAAAGTTATAAACCTGTTGCGCCAATTCACGAGTTGGTGCCATAACCAACGCTTGAACATTGGGATCCTTATCATCAACACGTTGAAGGACCGAAACAGAAAATGTAGCAGTTTTTCCAGTTCCAGATTGTGCCTGGGCAATAACATCTCTTCCAGTGCAACACGGAACAATCGCACGTTGTTGTATAGCTGAGGGTTTTTCAAAACCAAAAGCATATATTCCTCTCAGCAATTCCTCTTTGAGGTTCATATTGTCGAAAGACTCAATGACTTCATTGGTATTTGACTTTAAAAAATTAATTTTTAGTTAGAGAAAGGTCAAGGCAAAAAGGCAACCCAAAGACTAGGTTCAGGCATTTTTCGAGATTCCCGGGGTTTTAGGACCACGACTCCAGCCCAGATCGATGGATTAGAAAATTACCACTGGTTATTTAATGAATGAGGTCTCAGTGAACTTTTTTACTTTCTGCTGCTTATTTAGAACAACTTGGAGGACCACTGAAAGGATGGATTACAACAAAGAACCCAAACCAGGTGACTGACTTTTTACAGGTATTGGGCTCACATCCCTTGGGATAATGACTTCCAAGTGGGCAGAATCATTGTTAAAAAACTTTAAAAAGAACCTGTATAGTAAAACCATCCTCCATCTGAGAAGAAGACCCATTAGGTGTCACCGCCGCGGGAATACTATCATCGCTTTTTACTTCATCTTTTTGTCTTAAATTGAAGAAAAAATTAGTCGAAGATTAAAAGAAGACTCACTGTAATTTGGCATCACTCATGCCTAGATGTTGAAGATTATATTAGATTTTTTAGAGTCGTTAGAATACGCAATATTAATCTGAAAATGATTAAAAGGTAGAAAAAGGGGTGAAAGACGTGAAGGTCTGGATCTCTGGGTTAACGCAAACCAAGAGGGTCGTTGAGGAAAAAACAATGAAACAATCAAGAAAATACAAAAGTTGATTAGAACAACTTAAATAGACAAGTTTTATAGAAACTAAGTATCTGAAAATAAGATAAGAAGACCGGGAACATCAGAGCATCCAAATCAAAAGGATTTTGCAAGAGGTTTTCGGCTAGTTCAAGACGTCATCTTTCTAGACCTATGTGTTTTTCGTGATTTTTAGTCTACTTCCTAAACGTCTCACGTAAATTTGAATAAAAATGACGTAGAAATTAGTAAGTAAACACAAGAGAAATAGGTGGAACCACTGAACCAAGTTGGACAAAAACTTTAAAAGGAATATTTCGTAACAGGCCGTTTCACCGCCGTCGAAGAAAAGTGAGAATTTTAAGGGAAAATTTTTCCTTTGATTTGTTGAAAATTTTTTGATTTATATATTAGGCCTGGGCCTAAGATTTTTTAAAATTAAAAAGAAAGCGAATTTGCTAGGTCTGCGAGGAATGAAAAATAAAAAACGAAGCGCGATGAAAAATGGCGTTGAAACGTCCTTTTTAAAAGTCAATTAAAAAACTTTTTCAAAGTGTCAACTAAAAAGTGTCAACTTTTTCAAAACACCAACAAAACAAAATATCTAATTTTTTGGCGTCGCTTTTTAAGAAAATTTTTATGTTTTTTGTTGTCATTTTTTATTGATTTAATTTTTTTCTTTGACTTTTCCTTACTTTTTCAGCATTATTAAAGGCTTGCATATTTCTTCCTTATTAAAATGACCAATAATTTATTAGCTCCAATTCAAGTTATGGCAAAATTTAAATTTGAAGGAAGGAACAATGATGAGGTGAGAAATTTATTTTAAAAATGACTAAAAAAGTTTTTAAAATTTTTCCAGCTTTCATTCTCAAAAAATGATATTATAACAGTTACTCAACAATTGGATGGTGGCTGGTATGTTTTGAAATTTTTTTTGTTTTGAAAACTTTAATTTTTTTTTGAATTTATTTGTGATTGGGAATATGACTAAAAACTCGATTTTTGTCAATTAAATGCTCAGCATTTACAGAGCTCTTTTATAAGTTAAAAGATTCCCAAAAGGCACTTTCCCAAATAAGATTATTTTACATGTGTGTGGGAAAATAACAGACAAACGAAATTTTTTTTTGAAAAATAAAGGGATTATTTTATCAATATTTTTGACTTTTTCGACTTTCTTTCCTTAATTGTTTTGAATTTGTATAGAACTTATAGTAAAGCAGAATTTACAGTTCCACGGTTTTCTGATTTTTATAAGGAATTTTAACATTTTCCGTTAAAAATAAGGCAGAGAATTAATTGAATTTGATTATCTAAGTGTGTGGCCTAGTCGGTTAGAGCGCCGACTTTTAGGTTGAAATTGGACAGGTTCGAATCCTGTTGGTGGTCTCATTTAAGTGAGGTGTCTCTAAATTGTTTTTAAGTCTTATAATTGTTTTTTGATGCTTTAAAAAACTTTTGCAATTTTTTCTAATTTTTAAAAATTCTCTTTTAAATTTTTCTTTTATTTCTAGGTGGGAAGGTTCATTGGAAGGACGTGTTGGTTGGTTCCCAACAGATTTTGTAAATATTATGAAAAATTCTGACGAACATCAAAACAACAAAAAATCTGTCAAAACAACCAAAAATCGATTAGAAATAGATTTATCAAAATTAGAAATTAGCAAAGCTGCTTTTCGTGTTCAACTTGTGCAAGAATTCTTAACTAAAGAAAATTCAAAATTGGAGATGATTGAAAAGGCTTTGGATTCTATTAAATTTTTAATGAATGAATTAAAAGAATTGTGAGTTTTTTGGACAGGTTTTTTTAATTTATTTTTTTGGGGAATATTTTTTTTCTCGAAAAAATTTTTTTTTGTTCAACAGGTCTGTGGTGTTGGGTTTAGTCTTTGCCTCATAACTTGAGAACGGGTTATCCTTTAAAATTGCTTTTGGTATCGTTTGATAGAGAATCGATTTCTCTATAAAATTTTAATTTAATTGTAATTATAATCTAGAAAATGAAAAAATTATAAAGAAAAATTTTGAGGGGTCATTGACTTCCTTTTGTTGATTACCCTGGCCTAAACATTGTCAATGAAGGGAGCAGGCCAAAGTACCGCAAGCCCAATGTACCGCAGAGCTATAACTTCCTTCAAAATTATCGAATCCGGGACGGCCTGGTATGGTTCGATGCATCTCGTCAAGGTGAATCGAACCATACCAGGGCGTCCCGGATTCGATACTTTTGAAGGAAGTTATAGCTCTGCGGTACATCGGCCCTGCGGTACATCAGGGTGTACCCGTCAATGAAGAAGGACAGAAACAAATTTAGCAAATCAATTTTTTAGTTCTTTTGGTTATTATTCACCAACATAATCCTCCCTTAACATTTTGTTTCTTTCTGAAAAATTTCTTTTAATTTTCTAAAATTCATTTTTTATTTTACAGTTCATCAGATGATTTATTCAATTTTGCAAATTCAAAATTGACAGAATTTATAAATTTTAAAAAGAATTTTTTTAAACGTTTTGAAGAGGAATTGAGGTTTTTTTTTATTTTAAAAATTAATTTTTAAATTATTTTCTCTTTTAGAAAGCCAATAACCAACCAATACATTGGAGAATTATTATTAAATGTTGCACCAGGCTTAAGCTCAATTTTGCGTTCTTATTGTGAAAAATATTGTGATTTATTGGAAAAAATTAATTCTCAAAGGTTTTTTTATATTTTATATTTTTTTGAAATTTTTTTTTTATTTTTTAAAATCCTATTTTTACCCTTGAGAATAATTCATTTTTCCTTTATGAATATAATGTAGAATTTGTTTTTTTTCCGTAAAATGTCTTTTGTTTGATTGGTAGTGTGTCTGACTTGAGGTTTATTTGATGAAGGTTCGAATCCTTTGGTTAGAAATATTATGATTTAGTGAAAATTTATTTCTTTAATGCCTTTTCATTAATTTTTTGGTTTTCTAAAATTTTCTAAAAATTTTTAAAAAATATTTATATTTTTATTTTTTGTATATTTGGGAACCTTTTTCTATTTATTTCTTTTATGAATATTTGACTATTTTCTCTTTACTCCTTTATTTTCATCAGATTTTAGTCTGTTAGACTGCAAGGGTAGAGGATGATGGTTCGAATCCTTTCTGTCTTAAATTTATTTTTCTAATCAAAATTTTCAATTTTTAAACATTTTAAACTTAAAAAATTTAATTTTAGTGCCAAAGTCTCAAAATTACTTGCCAATGGAAAGATGGATTTAAAATCTCTTATTCTTGGATTAAGCCTTGTATTTCGACATGTTCAAAAATATTCATCAACTTTACAAGAAATTGAAAGGAATACATTGGTTTGTTTTTTATTTATTCTAATTAGGAAATTTTGATTTTTTATATAACTTTTAATGGAGATTTTGAGGAAATTTGTATTAGTTCTAAATTTTCGTCGATCTTTGAGATCTTGAGGTTCTTCCTTTATTTCTTTGAGGTTCTTCGTCCTTCTCTTTAATCTTGATGACTTGTCCATTATTTTTATGTTTTTTTTTCTGTTATTTAAAGACGTCCACTCATTTTCTTATCGCTGAGGCTGTTTATTATTTTTCGGATATATTCATCAATCCTGTCCTTTAACCGCCAAAGCAAAATCTCAATGAATGAGTTCATAATATTCTTTAAAAAAAATTTTTTTTTGCCTATTCTGAGCCAGTATCTTCTAAATTATTTTTGAGAGTGGGAAAGGTGTTACCCAAATTATTTTTTTGAGAATTTTTTCTTTATTAACTTTTAAAACCTTGGGAAAATCTCATTCTTTTAATTTTTGATGGCTTCAAACTTTTTTTGAAAATATTTCTTTTTAGGAAAATCATCCTGATCGTGGAAATTTACAAAGAGCTGCTCTTTTCTATTCTGATTTGCTTGTAAATTTTATTTTTAATTTAAAAATTTTTTTAAATTATTTTTTTAAAGGAAGATTGTGAAATTTTAAGAAAACAAAGAGATACACAATTGGATTTTTTACAAACAAAATTTTTTGAAGAAAAATTTGGAAAAAATTATGAATCAAAATTGGGAAGATTACATTATATTGGAAAAGTTAGTTTATCTCTAGAAGCAAATAAAAATAATTTGGAAGAGAAAGAAAGAGTTAATTCACCGTTGGAGATGGACAGGTTTATTTTTACTGAATTTTATTTTTTTGGGGACTCGAAATGCCCTTTAAAAAATTTTTGGGAACTGTAAAAATTTTTTAAAATTGTTTTGGATCATAAAAATGCTTCCTCGTCTTTAAAATAAATCAAAAACTCCAAGCGGGTTCGAACCCCGTCCTTCTCCCTGCCTCAATTAAATCAATTTTTGGATTTTTTTAGACTTAGACGGCCTTTAAAATTTTTTTTGAAAATTTTAAAAATATTTTAAAATTTATTTCGGTCTTAAAAATACTTCCTCTGTTTGAAATAACTCAAAAAACCCCGATCGGGTTCGAACCTTCGCCCTACTCCCTTGCATAAACAAATGCACACCAACTTAACCACAAAATTTAATTTTAAAAATTAAATTAAAAAATTTCTGCTCTCATTCATTGACCATTCTTACTTATAAATTCTGTAAAAATGTTTTAAAAAATTTTTGAGTGATTTTAAATGAATAGAATATTCCAAGAAAGAATTTATTATTTTTTAGGACAATTGTAATATTTTCAAATAATCTACTTCTTTTGGATATGCAAACAATGTCTGGTCAATATTCACTTTGTAATAATTTGACAACTTTGGATTTAAATATAACACAATTGACTGATGTTAGAAATACTTTACAAATTAAAAAAGGTTTTTTTAATTTTTGGGTTTTTTGGGATTTTTTGAGAAAAAGCTTCTACTAATATGAAGGATGACTTTGCTTACTTTTTCGCATCTAACTTTTTATAAAATGTTCCTATAAAATTGATCCTTTTGAGAAAAATAATCAGCACATTCAGAGCTTTCAAATGATATAAAAATTGTTCGGATAGGTTGAAAATAAGAAAAGTTATGAATTTAGAAAGGAGCCGGGTTCTGGTCCCCACGTTGGGGCAATATTTTCATAAAAATTTTTTTTAATTTTTAAATTTTTTTGCAGGCGATAATATCTTCACTTTACAATGTTCTAACAGCAAAGAATTTGTCAATTTACTAAATTCTCTTCGTTCAATTAATATTAACATAGCTACCTCAAATAATCCTTCAACTACAAAAAATGTCCATCAACCAATTAAAAATCGTCAAATTTTTGAAGAAAATGACAAAAATAAAAAAGAATTTTTTTCAAATAATATGAAAGTTGATCATCAATTAGAAATGATTTTTCCTGATGGAAATGATGAAAATTGTAATAATAAAAGATATACTTCAGTTATTTCTACCTCTGAAAATTTGTCGAATGGATGTTTTTTAGGTTTTTTATTTTATATTTTTGGCTTCCCTAGACCCTTTAAAAAATTTTTTAGAACATAAAAATATTTTTTTAATCATTTTGGGTCTTAAAAATGCTCCCCGGTTTAAAAATAAATTAAAAACCCCAAGCTGGTTCGAACCTCCATCTACCCCATGCCTATTTTAAATTTTTTTTGTGAGTTAAAACGACTTTTAAAAAATTATTTAGACTTTGAAAATTGTTTTTTAATTATTTTGAGTCTTAAAAATGCACCCTCAATTTAAAAATAAATTAAAAACCCTGAGCGTGTTCGAACCTTCGTCCTATATTTTATTCTTAAATTCTTCAAAAAAATTTTTTCAATTTCAACTTTTAGGCTCTTCAGTTGGTGGAAATCGTGAAAGCAGACCTTTTTCTGGATTATCTCTAAGACCTTTGCCTCCACGAAGAAGTGAATGGTTTTCAAATAATAATTCTTCACAACAAATTAAATTGAGAAAAGGACGTTAGTTTATTTATTTTTTATTTTTATAAAATTGAGTCAGAAAATGCCAAATGCTTTCAAATAAATTTTTTCCAAGTTCTTAATGCCTACAGAATTGAAAGATACCGAAATTTAATTTTAAGCTCCAAAAAGTTAAAAAAAAATTTTGCGGACAAACACTTGCGGACACCAACTTTCTGTATTATTGCCTATCTGATTACGAGTTTCTATGCGTGTTTTGCCTCCAAAATGGCACCATATGCTTAGACAATACCTGAACATGACCCACTGACTGTTTAAATTTGAGTTCAATAAGTTTCAGTTTTGTCCGCAAATATCGTCCGCAAAACTAAAAAAATTTTTTTAAACTTTATTATTTTCTCTTTTTCTAGTAACCCCAGAAGAACAAGAAGATGCTTTATTATTAAAAATAGTAGAAGGTTATTGTTTAAATAACTGTTTGGCTACATCTTCAATAAATAATTATCATCATCAACAAAAACAGCAACAATGTTGTCCTCATTATTATCGCCAAAAACAAAGAAATTTGGCAGAATCTCAACATAATAATAATTCTTGTGGAGGAGGTTTCTTTTTTAATTTTTTTGGATTTTTTTAAAGGGTTTAAGAAATTTTAATTTGTGGACCGAGAACATGGTGCACGAATGATAGCTCATTTGACCCATTTAACTGGTCATAACTTTTTCAAAATTAATCCAATCTCGCTAAATCATGCACCATTCGACTCAGCTCGGCGAGACGAGTCGAATGAGCTATCATTTGTTGGTATTGGACCTAATTTCAATATTATACCAAAAGGGGTGTAAACAGCAACAGGCTCTGCTCTGTTCTGATTTTTTAAATTCAGAACAATTCTGAAAAAAATTTTTCTGATTTTTCAAGGTCCAATCAGAAGAGCTGCTTCTTATCCTGACAGAAATGAAATGGCTACAACAACTACATTAACTAGACCACAATTAATCGTTGCTGAAAATGAGAAAATTTTTGTAGAAGAAATGGAAGGCGATCAATTAGTTTTGAAAGAAAGAAGTCTGGTTGATACTGTTTATACATTAAAGGATAATCTTGCGGCGTTAACAAAGGTTTTATTTTTGATTTAATTCTAATTTTGACCATTTTAATTTTTGACCATTCTGAATTATGACCATTTTGAATGTTGACCATTTTGAATGTTGACCATTTTGATTTTTATAATTTTTCAGCAAGTTGCCGAACTTTCTAAAAGCCTTGAACAAGAACAACGGTCACGACGTCGATTAGAAGAATTGGTTAGGCAATCAGTAACAACAACACAAACATCATTTAATGATCAAACACAACTAGAATCTTCATAAAAAAATTTTATTTTTAAAATAAATAATTTTAATTAATTTTTTAAATCATTTTTTAAATGTTTATTTTAAACATTTTTATTTATTTTTTAATATTTTTTTAAATTAATTAATTTTTTTAAATCCCAAAATTTTATTGGATGATTCTTCTCTTTATTTGTGGCTTCTTCTTTGGAATAATATTTATTTTAATTTTATTTGCAATTTATTTCTTCAACTTATTTGATAGAACAACTACAATTTTAAATAATTTACCAATACAAAGAACGGAGAAAGCGAGAATTCCTCCAGTGAGTTTTTTAAGATTTTTTGACCATTTTGGTTTTTGACCATTTTTCTGTTTTTCAATCAGTTTTTAAAAAAATTTTATTTTCAGGAAATCAAAGCATTTTTGAACTCTTCACCAGATGGAAATGGTTCAGAATGGGAATCTTGTTCTTCCTTTAGTTTGCTTCTTCACTTTTTATTTCAAGAGATTAAAGATACAAGGCAGTTTAGAAGGTTTTTAAATTTAAAAAAAAATCAGAAATATTTCAGAATTTTAAAATACAGATTTTATTCTGACCATTTTTAATTTTGACCATTTTTAAAAGTGACCATTTTTAACATTTTATTTAAAAACCAATAAGTGCCTAAAACACCAGCTTAAAAATTAAATTTCTCACTATTTAAAAAACAATTTTATTTATTAAGGTGGCTATACAAAAAACTTCAACTAGAATTAAACGATGCAACTGCTAGAAGTTCAACTGCTGGAAGAATAATTCAAGTTTATTTTTTTAAATCTTTTTAAAATTGTTTTTTATTTCTTTTTTTCCATAGGACATTCAAATTCGTGATTTGGAGATTGGAACACACGCCCCAATGATAAAGTCCATTAGAGTCTCAGAATTTAAATTGTGCGAATCAGATGCTGATATGTTTGATGAATTGGTTTTGTTGTTGGATTTGGATTATAAAGGAGGTTTTCAAATGTCTGTCGATGCAATGATGGCTTTTGGAAAATTTGCACAACTTTCTGTTAAGGTTTTTAATTTATTATTTTTGGTGAAATTTTTAGGGGGATTAGCTGGGGATGGCTAAGGCCTGGGTTTTTCCTATACCCATAGTCCATGCCCATGCGTTTTTTGAGCTTCCTTGGTTTTTCCTGGACTACAAGCCAGGATCCGGCCTTGGTCAATGAATCAAACCTAAATCTAGGCTCCAGGAATTTTTAAAAATCTTACTCTCTAGGGGAATTTTTTTGGTTTTTGTTTGATATCTCTGGTTCTTGCGAGTCGTTTGTGAAGATTTTGGTATCGTTGGATAGAGAATTAAATTCTCTATCCAATGATACCAAAAAAATTCTCAAACGTTCATTCTTTCCAGATTTATACAATTTTAACTTTTCTCAGTTGCTGCAACTCAAAGGAAGGGCAAGACTTACAATCTCTCGACAACCTTTTGCTCATTGGAGTATTTGTTTTGTAGAAAATCCTCAAATGAATTTAAAAATAGATTCTCAGGTTTTTTTAGATTAAAAAAAAATTTTTTTTTAAGTTTCAAGGCAGAAATCTTCGACATTTAATCCCACTAATTACAACAGCTTTTCGTAAAATTGTTCAACTTAAACATGTTTGGCCTAATTATAAAATTCGTTTTCGACCATTTTTTCAAAATCCATTGTTTAATATATCTCCAAATATTGGTTTGCAATTTTTTTTAATTTTTGAAATTAAAAAATTGTTTTTTTTTTCTAGCAGCACTTGATCACATTCATCTTTCTGGTTCGGGTTTAGAAGTTACTGTGTTATGCTCATCTCGTTTAAATATTTCACTTCGTCATGGAGGACAGAATCTTTTTTGTAAAGTATTTTTAGGTTAATTTAAAAATTTTTTTTTGAATTTGCGGACAGTCCGCAAATATTTGCGGACAAACATTTGCGCACACGGACCTTTAAGTTTTTCTATATTTTAACATAAACGGGTTTCGATGTACAATAAGCCTTCAAAATGGTATTGGAAAAAGGCCCAATGGTCGTTTTTCCAAGTTCAATAAGTTCCAGTCCTTGTCCGCAAATATTTGTCCGCAAAAATTTTTTTTTAATTTTCTAATCAAAAAAATTTTTTATTTTCTTAAAGAAAAACGCCCATTTGGCTGCTCTTCATTTAACAAACTTAAAGGAACTAGTCAAAGTTTTCATGAAGAATTACATTTACAAAGTTTGATGTTGTCATTTTCAAGGAAAGGAGTTAATGATAAAATTGGTTTGACATTGGGAGTTAAGGTTTGCGAAATTTTAATAATTTGATTAAGCTTAGACAGAATGTCCATTTCTCTAAAATTGGTCAAAATGTCCATATCCTTAAAATTGGTCAGAACGGTCATTTTCTAAAATTGTTCAAAACGTCCATATCCTTTAAATTGGACAAAATGCCCATTTCTCTATAACCGGACGCAATGTCCATTTCTCCAATATTGGACAAAACGCCCATTCCTTTAAAATTAGACAAACGTCCATATCACCAAAATTGGATAAAATGTCCATTTCTCTAAAACATTTTCTTTAAATATATTATTTGTTAAAAAATCAATTTTAGAATGGAAAAGACGTCCGTGTCGAAAAAGTCGAATCCAACTCCAACGCCGAAAAATGTGGTTTCAAAGTTGGAGATATTTTAGTTGCTGTAAACAATATTGCTGTTAGAAATGAAAGACAAGCTATTCGTTTATTATCTGGAGCTGCTAGTGATCTTTTAATTTTAGTGGAAAGAGAATTGGAGGAAATTGAAAAAAATTCATCAACTTTACAAAAACCTTCAAAATCTGTTGATGATTTTATTTTACTTGGTGCTCAACCTATTGAATTTAGAGCTGAGGATTTGCCGGAATTTAAAATGGAGAAAGAAGAAAAGGATCTTGGAAGTGAGTTTTCTAAAAAAAAATTATTTTTTTGGACAAAATGTCATTCCTATAAAATTGGACAGAACGTCCATATCACTAAGTGTACAAAACGTCCATTCTACTAAAATTGGACACATTGTCCATTCCCCTAAAATCTGACATTTTGTCCATTTCTCTAAAATTTGACAAAATGTCGCTTCTTATATAAAGGACAAAACGTCCATTTCAAAATGTACAATAATTGTTTTATTTTCAGAATGTTTATTTAAATCTGCTTCGGACTCTATTGAACTTCTTTTACCTTCTCAAACGAAAAGGCAATCAGTTGATTATATAAACTCAAGTCACAACACTAATTTAAACAAAACAAAAGAAGAAAAGTTTGAAGAGCAAATTGGAAATCAAATAGGAAAACAAGTTGCACAGCATGAAAAAGAAGTGAAGAAAGTTGGAGAACAAGTTGTAAAAAAAGTTGGAGAGCAAATTGCGAAACAAGTTGGAGAGAAAGTTGGTGAAAAGGTTGGAAATAAAAATGAAGAAAAAGTTGGAAAACAGGTTGGTAATAAAGTTGGATATAAAATTGTAAAACAAGTTTGTAATAATGTTAGAGTTGTAAAACAAGTTGGATAAATTTACTTTTCCTTTATACATTTTAAGGTTGCAAAACAAGTTGGAGAAAAAGTTGCAAAACAAGTTGGAAATAAAAATGAAGAGCAAACAAATCAAGTTGCAAAACAAATAGAAGATCAAATTGTAAAACAAGTTGGAAAAATTACAAGAAATGAGGGAAGTTTTCGTCTTTCTAGTATTAAAAAGAAGTCTCTTCGACGTTCAAAATCTGAATCAAGTTTGTCACCAGAAAGAAGAAGAAACGCATCAATTGTAAAAAATGTTGAAAATGAAGAAAATTTAAATATTGTAAATAATTGTAAAACAAGTTTGGAGTCAAATGTTTGTATAGATGATAATATTTCAACGTCAAGTTCTAGAAAACCAGAAAATGTAAAATCTAAGAGGGAAAGATTACATGTTTGTTTTTTTTATTATTTTTTTTTTAAATTTTTGCTGCTTCTCTTTTATTTAACCAAAAGTCCGCAAGTTTTGTCCGCAAGTTCTATTATTTATCTATTTTTTTCAAAAGGATTATTTTTTAATTATCTCTGATTTCTTATTTGAATTTATGGAGAATTATGGGATAATAATAAAATGTTTGGGTAATAATAAAATATTTTTTGATTTGCGGACAAAATTTGCGGACTTTTTTGGTTAAAATAAAATTAAAAAATTATATTTTAAATTTTTTTTATTAATTTTTAAAATTTTTAAAGGCAAAAGCAAACGAAATGGCAAAACATTGGCAAGCAGGAAGATCAAGAATTAATGAATTATGGAATAGAAGAAAACCTTCTGAATTGGCTATTGAAGTAAATGATGATATGGAAATTAATGAAAATTATATGGAGAATTTGGGAACACCTAAATATGAAAAAAAGAGATTGTGAGTTTTTTAATTTTTTATATTAAATTAAAAGTTTTTTTTAATTTTTAATGTTATTTTCAATTTTTGTGATAATTTATTTTAAATTTTTATTTTTTCTAATTTTTTAATTTTAAAATTTTTAATTAAAAAATATTTTTAGTAACCTTCAAAAAAATTTAAATTAGAATTTTTTTTAATAATTTTTTAATTTAATTTTTTTAATTTTTTAAGGTCTCCTTCCTCTTTTGGTAAAGATGTAATTGATGGAACAAGCATAACAACCAAATCAGAAGAATTTCTTCAAGATGTAAATATACAAAAAACAAAACAAATACCTTTAACAAAGGTTTAATTTTTAATTTAATTTTTTTAATTTTTGTGTGTTGTACATTTGAGTCTGAAATTCTCTTATTTTTTGTATGGGACATTAGAGTCTTTGATTTTTGAATTTATTTTTTAATAAGAGTATTTTTCTGTGGCATTTGAGACTCAAATGTACTGAGTCATATTTTATATTTTATTTTATTTTTTAAGGACCCTATGTGGGGCCAGTCTCTTCATTTTACTTTACAAAATGAATCATTATATTTAAATGTTTTGGTGTGTGCTGATTCTGATGGGGATGAAACTGAAACTAGTGAACTTGTTGGTTTTGTAAGTTTTCTTGAATTTAAAAAATTAAAAAAAAAATAATTTTTTTTTAATTTTTAGACAAGCATTTATGTCCCACGAATCATTGATGATTGCACTGTAATTTTTATAATTTCTTTAATCTTTTAAAATTTATTTTTTTTAAGTTAACTCTTTCAAATAGTCATCGAGAACGTTTTCATTTGAAAGGACCAAAAGAAAGGTTATTTTTTTTAAATTTATTTTTTAATTTATTTTTGAAATTAATAATTTTTTATAAAGAATTTTTATTTTTTTTCTTTTTTCCAAAAGAGCCATTTGAGTGTGACTTTTTTAATTTTGTAGTCAAACTCGATTTAAAAAAATTTTTTTAAATTTGATTTTCAATTTTTATAATTTTTTACTAAGTGAGCCAGATTCTGAGTTTTTTTTTCATTTTTTAAAATATTAATTAAAAAATAATTAATCTTTTTTAATTTTTAAGAGAAAATATTCTTCCACCAGAATATGAAGAATTATCAAAACATAATGGTTTTGATCCTCGTTTATGCTTTGGTGATATAATTCTTGGTTTTCGTTTTTTTCCTGATGGTCTTCCTCATTCATTAATTCAACAAGATTTAAATAAAAAGGAGGAAGAAGAAAAAGAAGAAGAAATTAATCAACAGCAACAGCCTTTATTAAATAATGGACATAAATGGATTAATTTACAACCTAAACATGGTAAAAATAAATTTTTTGGTATTAAAAAATTTATTTTAATGAAAAACTATTTTTGTTTCTTTTTGTATTTTTGAGTCTCAACTTTTTTTAAAACTTGTTTTACAACTTGTTTATTAAAAATTGTAATTACCAAGTTTTACAAATTGCAAACCAACTTTTCCCTTAAATAAAACAAACTTTAAAAAAATAAACTTTTTAATTACAATTGTAATTCATGTTTTCCAAGTTTTTATTTTCATGTTTTAAACAAGTTTTACAAACTTTCTTTAATAAAAATTAAATTAATAATTTAATTTAAAGGTTTACATTTTTCTTGTTTCATTTGTTCTGGCAAAATTTGGTTAAAAGGTGGTAGTCGTTGTGAAAAATGTTTAATAATTTGCCATACAAATTCTAAATGTTTGGATAAAGCAAAGGCTTGTGAATGTAAAATAAATCCTTCAATTTCGAATTTTAATGATGACGAACCTTTTGAAGAATTGATTGATTTAAACAGTGAATCTCCTACAAGAAAAGAAGCTAATGCTTCAGGTAGTTGAGAATTTTCTGATTTTTTTTATTTTTTATTTAATTTTAGAAGAACAAAAACTTGTAAATACTAATCCCCTACAACAACATTTTTTACCTGAAACTGATAATAAAATAAGTGGAGGAGGTAGTGGCTGTAGAAGAAGACGATTAGCAGAAAAACTTCAAACTACAATGTCTACACTAAAACAAGTTGGGGGAGGAATTAGAAAAAGAAGAACAAATTTACCAGAAATTACAACTCCAAGAGAAGAAATAGTATCAACATCAAGACTGTCAACTGGTATGTTTTACTTTTGAAAAGTCAAGACTCAAGTGTCATCTTTTTAATTAAAGACTCAAATGTCTTAATTTCGGTTATCAGTCAAGACTCAAAAGTCAATTATTTTTAATTTTGAATATTTTGCCTAGACTCAAGTTTCCCCTCTTTTTCCAACTTGTTTACAAACTAGGTTAGGTTGTACAAAATTAGTTTCCAACTTGTTTTACAATTTGTACTTCTTTAATTTATTTCCAACTTATTTTACAATTTGTTCTTAGATTTTCCAACTTTTCTTTAAACTTGTTTTCAAGCTTTATTTTTTACAATTTTTTTCCAACTTGTTTTTGAGTCTAGATTTTTAATATCCATTTGAGTCTTGGCTTAAAAATTTTTTATTTTAATTTTAGAAATTTAACTATTTATTTTTTATTTATTACATTTTTTCAGAACCTCCAGAATCTCCGCCTCCACAAACTTCACAAAATAGTCAACTAGAGTCTCAGATTTTTATTGCAATTTCGGTACTTTTGAAAAAAATTTTAATTTTTCTTAATTTTTTTAAATTTAAGGACGTTCTTGATCGTCAATTTTTTGATTCATTGGAAGGCTTCCCAAAAGAATTAAATATTGATGAATTAAAATTTGAGCCAGGAAATGCTTACAATCCACAAGTTATTTGTGAAACTAAAACTAAAGGGAAGCTTGTTTTTGGTGATTTACCGACTTCAGAAAGAAAATTAAAAATTAATTCTCAAGTAAGAAAGAAGCTTTAACAAAATTAAAAAAAAAATATTTTTTTTTAAAGATTGATAGAGTCCAAACAATGATTGAACGGGTAACTCGTGAAAGGCGTTCTTTGCCTTGCAAAACTGGTCGAAAACAAAAATTTTTTTTAATTAAAAAAAAATTTTTTTAAGATGAAGATTTTGATCTTGTTGATAATCGGTTACAAGCCCTAGCCTTGGTTATGCTTCTATATTGTTCTGGACTTTCGGTAGAATTTTAAAAAAAATTTAAAAATTTTCAAAAAATTTTTTTTTAATTTTTAAAATCATTTTCCGATTTTTAAGGATTGTATGGACAAGGAAGAAGCAGAAACAAACCCAGAAAATTTAAATAAAAGGGAAGAAATTGACTAAATTAAAAGTGCAATTATTTTAAAAATATTTAATGATTAAGGTGGTTTATTTTTTTTTGGGTGCTTTACATATCACTTTTTTGATATTTTTTTTTATTTTTAGAAAAAAGTAAAAATTAAATTTTTATTATTTTTTAAAACCCTTTAAGATTTTTTGCAGCATTTTTAAATCATCTCTATTAAATGATAGGTTGTAAAAATAAAATCAAAACTTTACTATTATCCCCCAATATGATCCATATGATAAATTAATTCATTTAATAATTAAAATAATGGGGAAAATTTTTTTAAAAGTATTTTTTCATAGTAATATTTTACCAGAAATTTTTTCTGATTTTTCTATATTTTAAATTAAGAAAAATTAAAAAAAATTTTTTTTTGTTTTTAGGTAAGGTTATTTTTAGGTAAGGGTCTGGCTCAGTTTTGTCTGGGTCTACCATTTTTTTTGTTTTTAGAAACTTTTAGATTTTTTGCAGTATTTTTAAACCATCTATTAAAAACGATGGTTGTAAAAATAAAATCAAAACACTTTTCGACAGCTGTTTACTATTATTATCCCCCCAATATGATCAATATTTTTATTTTAGCATTATTTTCCGGTTTACTTCTTTTCAGTGTATTTTCTTTCCGGAACTATTTACTTTCTAAAACACAATTTATTTTTTTTCTGAGTTATTCCGGAATTATATTTTCAGAACATTTATTTTTCTGGGACTTTATTCTTTCCATGATTTTCTTGAATTATTTCTTTTCTCGAATTTATTTTTCGGAATTTTGTATTTTCTTTTAGGAAAATGCTTTTCTTTCTATTAGGTAAATTTTATTAATTATACTTAAACTAAATTTTATCTTTAAGTTCTCCTTTTGCTTTTTACGTTTGTCCTGTCCAGCAGAAATGTCAACTACGATTATCAACTTTATGAGGATTTGATGTATAATATTTTTAATTTTGTATTTTTTAATTATTTTTTCCTTTAAAGGTATTTTTACAACAAAAATGTTCGCCCTGTTAAGAACAGCACTCAACCTTTGGATGTTAAATTTGGGGCTAGTTTGATTCGTATTATTGATGTGGTGGGTTTTTAAATTTTATTGTATATAAATTAGTTGAGAAAAAATACAATTTAAAATTTTATTCTTTCCGGAAATGTATTTTCTTTTTTAAAAATTATGAAAATGTATTTTATTTTCCGGAACTATTTATTTTCTATAGTTATATTCTTTCCGGAAATTGTATTTTCTTTTTTAAAAATTCTGAACATGTATTTTATTTTCCGGAACTATTTATTTTCTATAGTTATATTCTTTCCGGAAATTGTATTTTCTTTTCAAATCTGAAAATGTATTTTCCTTCGTTATTAATTTTCCGTAAATGTATTTTCTCTTAAACACGTTGAGCATAATAATATCCTCCAGTCGGATGTCTTTCTTCAACTATCTTCACTTTTTTTCTTCCTTCATTTTTTTCCAACTTTGCCCCCAAAACTTTATTATTATTTCTCTTTTTTGTTGTCTTCTTTTTAATACTGTTTTTATTTATTTCTTCTTTTGTAGTATATCCCACAGTTTTTTCAAATTCTGGTACTTTTATGTGTGAAACACCACAATCTGTTGGGCAATACATTGAAGGCATTCCTTGAATTTTTTAAAAATTTATTTTTGTCTTTTTTGGCTACAAATGAATTCATCTTTCTATTAAACTCTCACCTGGCTCCCCCACCGGTCCCATTTGTCCATTTGCTCCTTCAGCTCCACTCTGCCCCTGCGGCCCTTGTTGTCCTACACTTCCAGAAACGCCTGGAAAGCCTTGTCGCATGTTCGATTTTCCTGCCATTCCAACCATTCCCATTGAACCAGCAGGGCCAGGAGGACCCTTTGGCCCCTTCTGTCCTATTCCTGCTATAACATTATCACCAATGCTCCCAGGAAATCCATTCTTTCCTTTAGGGCCTTGTTTGCCTGGGGGACCCGCATCTCCTCTTGGTCCCTCCTTGCCAGTCTCAGCGTCTGTTCCAGGTTCCCCTAGCATTCCAACAATGCCTGTCTGCCCTCTTTCGCCTTGACTTCCTCTTTAAAATAATTATTTTAAATAAATCCTTGTTTTTATTCACCTCATCCCTGGCGGTCCAGCTGGACAGATTGCACAGCTTTTGTTCCTGTTCAGGACCAAGTTCGATATCAAATCCATCAATTCCTGGTTCTCCAGGCATTCCAGGTTCCCCTGGAGGGTTGTCTTCTCCTGCTGGCCCTGGGAAGACCTATCGGACCTGGTGGGCATGTCAGCGACTTGCAACCTTTGTTTTTTTAATTATTTTATTGCATTAATTTTCCTATACAAAATTTGTATTTTTCTTTTTATCTTTTCCGGAAGCATTCTTTGTATTTTTACAAATTTTTATTTTTTCTTTTGTATTTTCCCTATTTTATATTTTCTTTATTTTGTATTTTCTCTTCCGGAAAGTTGTTATATTATCCTTCCGGAATTTATATTGTATTTTTATTAATTTGTATTTTCTTTCCGTAATTGTATTTTATTTTCTTTATTTAATTACTGTTTCTTTTCCGGAATTTTTATTTTGTATTTTTTTCCTATAATTATATTTTCCTTTTCGGATTTCTTTATTTTCTGTATTTTCTCTTTTTAATCTACCTGAACAAATTCCACCAACATTTAACACTGATCGTTTCTTCCTTTCAATTTCTCCACTATTTTTCTCTAAATTCTGATAACTATTTTTCCATATTCGTTCCGAATTTTCCTTTAAAATTAAAATTTAAAAAAATTATAAATTTAAATTAAATACCCTAAATTGTTTTGATTTAATGGAAATAAATTCGTTTTCTTCATCTATTTGTATATAAATTAAAGGAATACTGACAGCTAGTAATATTACACTAGCTAATGAAGCAATACAAGAAGAAATTGCCAAAATTCGAAAAAATTCCCATTGTTTGTGGTCCATCTTTGAAAAAATTTTTTTTTTTTGAAAATTTACAGAAATTTTTGAAAATTTCAAAAAAAATTTTTCTAATTTTTTCTAAATTTTCCTGAATTTTCTAGTAAAAATATAGCTTAATGGTCATTCTATCCCTTTCTCTTTACCCTTTTATAAAATTGTCAATGACCTTTCTTTGCTTTCTTTACTTGATTTATCCTCTCTAATTTCTTCCTTTTACTTATCAAAACATGTTTTTTAACTTCTTTATCTTTGAAGAACGAGAAAAAAATTTTTTTTATTTTTCGGGAAGGAAGGCTTAATTTTCCAAATTTTACCTTTATTTTAAAAGGATAAAAATAGTAAAAATCCAGTTTTGTAGAAAGGGGAAGGAGGTGTTAAAATAAAAAAAATATGTTTTTATAATTGATTATAATTAATTTTGATTTTAAGAATTAAAATAAAATAAAGGGACACTAGAGTCTTAAAATTATTTATTTTTTTAGGATGAAGTCAATCAAGTGTTAACGACTTCTTTATGGCTTGAAATGGTAAAATAAATTTTTTAAATTTAAATTAAAATATTTAAAAAATTTTTCTTTTTTAGCAATGGTACGATTATAAATTTGTTTGGTAAAAAATTATTTTTTATAAATTTTTATTGTTATCACATTTATTTTTATTTTTAGGGACCCTTCAAAATTCAGTGGAATAAAAAAGTTGCATATTCCGTCAGATTTAATTTGGATACCAGATATTATTTTATACAATAATGCTGATGGAGAACCTCATATTTCAATTGTTTCTGATGCCATAATTTATTTTAATGGTTTAGTTGTTTGGAAACCCCCAAGCATTTACAAGTCTTTTTGTAATATTGAAATTGAATATTTTCCTTTTGATACGCAAGAATGTTTAATGAAATTTGGTGGATGGACTTATAATGGATTTTTGATGAATATTTCACAAATACCGGTGAATTTTTATTAAAAAATTTTTGTCCGCAAGAATTTTTTGCGGACAAAAAAATATTTAAACATTTAATTTTATTTTCTCCAACATGGCCGCTATAGCTCAGCCGGTTAGAGCGTGGGTCTAATAAGTCTAAATAAACCAATAGTTAGCCCAAGGTCGCAGGTTCGATCCCTGCTAGCGGCATATAATTTTTTCAAGGGAAAATATTTTAAAATTAATAAAAAAATTCTAGGATTCAGAATTTTTTTTTGAATTTATTTTTTTTAAAGGTAGGCCCAGATGACAAACCCAAAACACTTAGCTATCCTGATGGTAGAGAATACAAATATCTTAAAATTGGAATGGATTTGTCTGCTTATAATCCGTAAAATATTTTTAAAAATTAATTTTTTTTTTATTTTTAATTATTTTATTTATAGAAGTCTTGAATGGGATTTAATGTCAGTCAGTAGCAGCAGGTAGATTATTTTATTTTAACTTTAAAAAATATTTTACTTAATTAGACATGAACAGCTTTATCCTGGCTGTTGTGGTCAGGTAAATATTTTTTGAGACTCAAATGTCATAATAAACAATTCTTTTCTTCTTTTCCGGAAAATACAGAAAGTATTTAATTTTCGGAAATACAATAATTACAGTTAATATTATTTTCAGTCGTTTTTTTTCCGGAAAACACACAAACAAAAATCAGAATACTTATAACATAATATTTTCCGGAAATTACAAATTATTTTTACTTCCCCCTTAAATACTATTTTTTACAAAAATTAATTTTTTCTTAATTTTTAATCTTCCAGGATTTTTACATTGACATTACCTTTCGACTTGTTATTCGACGCAAAACTTTATTTTTTATTGTTAATTTAGTTATTCCATGCATGCTACTTGGTTAGAAATTTATTTAATTTTAAAAATAATTTTTTAATTTATTTTAGCTATTTTAACTGTTTTTGTATTTTATATTCCTGCATGTGAACACAAAATGACTTATTCTAGTGAGTTTATTAATTAATTAATTCTGTTTTATAATTGTTTCGGAAAATACAATTTTTTAAAATATTCTGAATTAAAATATTAAGTTTCCGGAAAATACACGAATTATTATTTTTCCGGTAGAAAATATATTTATAGTAAATATTAGTTTCCGGAAAATACAAAATTAATTTTCTGCAAAATACAATACAAGAACTGTAAAAAATCCCTAAAATACTAAAATACAAATTATGTATATTCTTTCCGGAAAAAATAGTTTCAATAAAGAAAATGTTCTTTGGTACATTTTGCCAAATTTAAATTCGCCAGTCATATTTTGTCACTTACATTTTGTCAAATAATTTTAAATTAATTTTAGTTTCTGTATTGGTCACATTAACTGTATTTTATTTAATTTTAATTGAATTAATTCCACCAACTTCAATGGTTATTCCATTAATTGGACGTTATCTACTCTTTACAATGTTTCTAGTTTCTTTTTCTATTGCAATTTCAGTAGTTACTTTGAATTTTCATAGACGGTAATTTTTAATCAAAAACAAGTTCTGATTTTTTCTTAAATTTTTTTAAAGTGATGGAACTCTTCACACAATGCCTCGTTGGATTTATCGTCTTTTTATACGTCTGTTACCCAAACTTTTATTAATGAATCCGCCTGAAGAAGATGCTCAGTCAGAGAATGATGAATCTACTACTATATCTGGTTAATAAAATCCTTCCGGAAAAGTTTAAAAACCTCTAAAATTAAAGACACACAAGCACCATCAGGGTGCACTGGTTCTAGAAGGCCAAGTCCATTTTTTGTTTCTTCTACTATCCCTGAAGGGGAATTGAGTCTTTCACAGCTTGCACAGATGCGAGGGCTTGGCCCTGATGTACTTAGAAGGATGCTGGATAATGTACATTTTATTGCTGATTATTTTAGAACAAAACAGAGGCGCGATAAAGTATGTTTAGTTTTGTCGGTTTCGGAACGTCCAATAGTTCAAAAAGTATCAAAACGTCCAATATTACAAATTATCAAAATGCCCAATCTCATAACGTCAAATTATTTTAAAGGTATCAGAAAATTGGTCATATGTTGCATTTGTACTCGATAGACTTTTATTGATAATATTTTCGACTACTCTACTTATTGGAACAGTACTAATATTATCAAGTTCACCACCAGCTCGAGAATGGGGTGAACCATTAACAACTATGAGACCAACAAAACCTTTAAGTGGAGATACTTTTGAATTTGAATTGCGTGGGGAGACGGAGGTTGATAAACTAATATAAATAAAGAATTTACTGTATTCTTTCCGGAAAAATAAAATTTGTGTTTTTTCGTTTCCGAAAAAGTTTATTTTAATTGTATTTTCTATTTACTTTATTGTTTCCGGAAAATGTTGAATTCTATAAAGTATTTTCCGGAAAAATAAAATGTTGATTATTAATTCCGGAAAAACACAACTTTTATTTTTAATAATAATGTTAATTAAATTATGTATTTCCTTGTGTTAATTTAATTATTCATTAATAATAAATTCCCATCAATATTTGTTTTATTGCTGTTTTTAATGATTCATTGGATTTGCCAGTCTGAAAAATATTTTTAAATTAATTTTAATTTTTTAATTATTTTTTTAATTTTTACCGTATGCTCCTTGTTTATAATTCTCATTTTTCTAGCACTTTTAATTAAATAATTTCTTCTCAAAAGCATTTCCATTTTTCGTTTCCACTCTGTTTGATATTTTAATTCTTTTCCAAGTTGGAAAATACTGGAAGTATCAAAATTATTATTTTTTGAATTTTTTGGAATTTTATTGACTAGAAGAATTTGTTGTTGAGAAAGGGAAATAAATATTAAATAAAGAAAAAATAAAAGAAGAAAGCCAAAAGAATAACTATAAAAATAAATAAATTAAGATTTAATTAAACACCCTAGAGATCAACTGCCTATAGGACGTTTCAGTACCTGGTTAATAACTCGAGGACGGAATGACCGATCAAAAATCTTTATATATCATTCGAAAGAGAATTAAATGTTCTATTTAATAGAAAACAAATCAGAATTTTAGGGTAATAATTACTATAGGGTAGTTGTTCTTTACTGAGCTGAGGGCAGAATCCTTTTAAAAAATTTTTTATTAGAAATCCTCACAATTTAGGTAATATAATATTCGATGCCATTATTATTTTAAATTAATATCCATTAATATCTAGAAATTGAAAAATTTTTTAAAATTAATTTAATTATTTTATGACTTAAAATTTGTTTTTACTATTCTAATAATTAAAAAAATAAAATAATAAGTATGGAGAGTAATAGAAAAATAATTATTTTAACTAAAAAATATTTAATTTGACTTCTATTTTAGGAAAAAAATTTGAAAGAAAAAAAAATAATAATTTGCATTCATGGGTGGTTGGTGGGGTATTAATAAAAAAAAAAGTTATGGAAATTTAAAAAAATGCTAAAATGCAACAGAATTGGCACTTTTCATTAATATTTCATCACAATTTTATTATTAAAAAAAGAATATTTGATTAAAAATAGGAAAAATAGGAATTTTAAGTTAAAAAAGGAAATTGGACGGTTCAGTGCCTGGTTAATAACTCGCGCTAGGATGGACCGGTTGAGAAGTTTCATATATCGATAGAGAATTAAATGTTCTATGTAATAGAAAATAAATCAAAACTTTAAAAAAAAACAAAAAAAAAAAGGTTATGGAATAAATAATGTAAAAAGATTAGGTATGGTTCAGTCCTAGCTTTATAACTCGAGAATGAATGAACCTAACAAAATTAATATCATTAGAAAGAGGAATAAATTTGCTACTAAATAAAAAAGAAAATAGAATTTTAGAAGAAAACAAAAAAATATGAGGCAAAGAAAGTTGGTGAACCTTGGGGGACATTTCAATGCCAGCTTAATAACTCGATAATGGCTAAATATTTTAAAACAAAATTGATATCATTAGATAAAGGATTAAATGTCTTATAATAAGAAAACGAAATAAAAATTTTAGGTCAATAAATAAAAAAGTTGTGGTCAAAAAACCAATAAAATCAACAGAAAAAGCTAGTATCCGCCTAGTTTTTACTCCATAACTTTTTTCAAATAAAACATAAAATTAAGATTTTTGAAATATTTTGTAGCTAATTTAATTCTCTATCTAATGATACCAAAATAAGTTCAGAAAATTGATTTCATCAAAAGTTATAGAGCAAAAACTCAATCAGGTTCAACACTTCACTTGGAGGTCCCTTCTATTTTTAATTTACAACTTTTTTTATTGGAAATCTAAAATTATAACTCATAAACAATTTTGTAGCCCATTTAATTCTCTATCTAATAAAACCAAAAAATAATAAAAAAATAAATTAGAAAATTTTTAGAAATTAAAAAATGTGTCTTGGGTTTTAATTATGCCTTGGAAAAAAAAGAAAAAATTAAAAAAAAAGAAAATTAATAAAAAATTAAAAAGACAATAAAACAAATAAAAATGACAAATTTTCCAATGTGTTTTAACATTAAAAAAAATAATTATTAAAAATAGAATTATTAAAAATAATTAAAAAATAAAATTACTAAAAAATAATTGCCCTTCTTAAAACAAATAAAAATTCAAAAAAAAAATATTTAAAAAAATTTTGGCTATATAAAAAGAAGGAAAATAAATTAAAAATAAAGAAAAAGAAAAAATGGCTTTTTTAATTACTACAATTTATTTATTTGTTATTTTTGATTTTTTATGTAGTGGAGAAATGTTAATGGGTGAAGAAAAATTTAATAATAATGTAAGTTTTGTTTTTTAAAAAAGAAAAAATAAGAAAAAAATGTTTCAGATTTTTGGATTTTTGGAGTTTCATATTTAATTAAAAATGTTTTTGATAATCTGAAGCATGTTTCGGATTAATTGAAACACGATTATAGTTTATTGAAACATGCTTCAGTTTGAATAATAATGTTTCTGATTTTTGGAAGCATGATTTTGATTTATTGAAACATGTTTCTGAAATTGTGAAGCATGCTTCTGATTTAATAAAACATTTTTACAAAATTTTAGGGTATTGAAGGAATGCCCCCACCAACTCATATGCCTATTGAAGAAAATAATTCAAAAATGATGATGAATAAGGAAATGCCAAAAAATGTGGGTGTTGAAGAATTAACAATGCCAAAAATGATGGGAGGAGAAAATAAAAATAATAAAACTATGGAAATGATGAAAGAAAAAAATGATTGAAGCAAAAATATTAGAAAGAAGAAATGACTAATCAGAATAAAAATTAAAACTTATTGAAGCATGCTTAAACTTGAATTAGAGAAAAATAAAACTTTAATAGTAAATAGGCGGAATTTAAAAAATTAAACTTGAAAAAGAAACTTATTTTGTTAGAGATAAGGGAAAAAATAAAACTTGAATAAAACACTAATTTGTAAAAGGAAAAACATGGAAAAACAAACTTTAAAAAATAAAAAAAACATCCGGAAGTTAAAAATAAAACTTGGAAAAATAAACTTGAAAATAAATTGTAAAACAGGCGGAATAAAAAATAAAACTTGAAAAAATTAAACTTGTTTGTAAAACAGGCGGATTTAAAAATAAACTTAAATAATTAAAGTTTAAAAATAAACTCACAGTAAGTTTGATTCTGAAAGTTTGCGTTGTAATAAACAAGTTGAAGCAAATAGCCAATTTAAACAAAATAAAATTCGTCCAAAAAATTTCTGGTATCAACAGAATTTTTTAACGCATTAAAAATGTTTCTTTTTTCTCTGGAGAAGGAAGATCTTTAATAAAAAAATAATTTAAAAATTTTTTTTTTAATTTTTTGAAATTTCAAAAATTTTCAAAAAATTTTTGAAAAAATTACAGAAAAAAATTTCAAAAAATTTTCAAAAAAAATTTCAAAAAAAAATTTTCAAAAATTTTCAAAAAAATTTCAAAAAAAAATTTTTTTTCCACCTCAACATAAAAACCAAAATTTGATGAAAATATTCAAAAGACAAATTTTCACTATTTTCCATTTCCAACCAATCTAAAATACATTCTTTTGGTGTTTTTAAATAACCAGCAAACATAGCAGGGTTGTCTAATAATCCATTTGCTACCATTATACCATCAGCTTTTGTTAATTTTGATATTTTTAAGGCTTCCAAACGTGTTTTACAATTACCTTAAATTTAATTGTAATTAAAAAAATCTGAAACTGAAGCAAAAATTTTGAAACATTTTCTAGAAATGAAGCATGCCTCTAAAGTTTTGCTACAAGTTTCAAAAATTTTTTAAAATTACAAAGGGAAACTTGCTTCAGTTAATCAGAAAGATTTTAAATGAAACTTGCAACACATGCTTCAAAAAATTCAAAAACTTGCTTCAAAAAATGTGAAGCACGTTACACTTCATCCGAAACATAAACAAAAAAAATTCTGAAGCATGCTTCAAGATGCTTCAAGTTTTATTAAAATATTAATAAAATTCAATTTAAAAAATTAAAAAATAAACCATTAGCATAAACAGGGATCTTCAACGCTTGTTTAATTGTAGAAATTGAATCATAGCTAGGTGGTTCATTTCTTTGTTCCACAGTTCTACCATGAACAGCAATATGTGAAATACCAGCATATTCAGCCTAAAAATTTCTTTAAATTTTAAAAATATTGAAACATGAAATTGAAGCTAAAATTGAAGCAAGTTTCAACTATTTTTGAAGCATGCTTCAAATTATCTGAAGCATTCTTCCAATGACTTGTAGCACTTTTTAAATTTTTTGAAACTTGTAGCAAAACTTCAGAAGCATGCTTCAATTTTTTGATTTTTGTCCGCAAAAAATTTGCGGACAAACTTACTTTTCTGCAAATATCTACAGTTTCTTCCATCGATTTTTTTAGTCTAATTTTTATTGAAATTGAAAAGTCTGGATCTGATATTCTTCCTCTACATTGCCGAACAATATCAAAAATAAGTTGAGGATCATCCAAAAGTTTAGAACCAAAACCTTGTGAACGAACATCTCTTTTTGGGCAACCACAGTTTAAATCGATTCCTTGACAATGACTGGAAAAGGGAAAAAAATTTTATTTTTTATTTAAATATTGTGGAAAAAGAGAGTAATTTTGAAGAAAAAGTCAGAAAAAAATTTAAGGAAAACGCTTATCCGCAAAAAATTTGCGGATAAAATTTAAATTTGCGGACAGTTTATTACTTAAAAGTAATTAAGAGCTGCTGGTAAAAATGTTAACCAGGTTTAAATTTCTTATAAAACAATTTTGATTTACAAGGCCATGGTAATCATCGTCAGCAGATTTAAGGGGTTTATGAAAAATTAATCAGCAAATTTTGTCAGCAAAAAACTATTTTAAAGGTCCCTGCTCCTAACGAATTTTTAACAATCCATAATCTTAATCCAAAAGGTTTAAATCATATTCAAGTTCCCAGACATTCCCAAAACTTAATAAAAAAATAAAATCTAACCCATAAACTAATTCTGCAGCACCAGCAAAATCTTCAGGTTTTTTAGCAGCAAATTGTACAATTGGAAAGTCTTCTTCATTTGGTACAAATTCAACAGCTCTACATTTTTCAGATTTGATAAAACAATCAGCATAAATCATTGGAGTATAGACAATGTCACAGCCATATTTTTTGACGAGTCGTCTGAATGGAAATCTGCAAAAAATTGAAAAGAATGAGAAAAAATTTGGAGCGGCCGCCAACTTTTTCGACCATAACTCGACAACCAAAAGGCAGATCGCTTCGATTTTGATATCATTCGACTCAGCTCGACAAGCCACATCGAATGGTATCAAAATCAAAGCGCTATGACTTTTACCCGTAAAGTTATGATCAAGTAGGCGGGGACAACCAACACAGATAAGCGCAATTAGACAAAAAGTTCTATTTCCTGGTCGAGACTAAGAAGTCGTAGATTCCAATGTTAATTTTGCATTAACAAAGGGGATCCGAAACGTTATTCCCCTAACTATTAGAAAAAATTAAAGAAAACTAAAAAAATATTTTCCAACAAACTTTGAATAGCGAACCATTGGAGCAGCTACAAATAATGGTGGAGTTTGTAAATCAAAGTCATCCAATTGTTGTCCAATTTCAATATCCATTAATAATTGTAAGATAAATTCAGTGAGTAAAAAATTAAAAAAAAAAGATTAATTAAAAAATTCGAAAAAAGGAAAATAAAATTTGCGTACAAACATTTGCGGACGTGAAATAAGAAAAATAATAATTTTTAATTAAATATTTAAAAAGAAAAGCTAAAGAATTATATAATAATTAAATAACTAAAAAAAAAATAAAATCACACAAAATAATTTCTTTAATAATCAAAAATTTCTTCAATCCGTCTCTTGGAACGAAGATCACTCTGAAAAAAATATTTATTAAGAAAAAAATCAAAAAAATCGTGGCCGAGTGGTTAAACCAAAAGCTACTAAATAAAAACAAGTATCTTTTCCCACGAAAAGTCCGAATCTCTTCGAATCAGTAAAATTTTTTTAATAGTTAAAAAATGACTTTTGCGGACAAAATTTGCGGACACGGACTTTTCTGAACAAAAAAGAACCCCAAAAAATTATTTAAATTAAATAAAAATTAAAAAACAAACCAATCTAATTGGATTAACATTATATGAATTTTTTCCAATACAATTAAAAGCAATTTTTGATGCAGAAACAAAATCAATGCCAAAACCAACAGAAACAAAGAAAGCCTTTTTTGATGAATTTGTACGAATAACAGCTACATTTGGCAATTTAATTTTATCAGATTTATTCCAATTTATATGGAACATTGTTGCTAATCCTTCAGATTGTTCACATTTACGGTCAATTTCCTTAAAAATAAAATTTTTAAATAAATCGATATTTGCGGACAAAAATTTGCGGACACCAGCTAATATTTTTAATATGCCTCCAAAATATTATAATATGCTCAGGAGGTGACCCGGAGGTCAAAAAATGAACCATTGAGCGCTTCTTACAATTTCAAAAGGCTTTTTACAGGTAACCCAAAGGCAATTTAAATTAGGAAAAATAGGTTGTGACTATGATGAAGAAGAAAAAATTTCCCATTGGATGGGAGATAGTGGAAAAGCATTAACCAGAGCACAATTGAACTATGCCCACCATCCAAAGGGCACATTTATCTTCCCAAAAGGAAACAAAATTTTTTTTCAGATTCCCCCAAAAAAATTAAAAAAATAATTAAAAAATTAACCCTGTCAATATCAGCCAAATCATCACGTTCACAATATCCAGATAATAAAAGTGGTGCTTCATTGAGTTTCTTAGCAACTCCAATTGTCGGAATATTTAATTCATAACCAATATGACAGGCCAAACCACAGCCTTTAAGAAAAAAAAATTTTCGATTTTTTAAAATTTGCGGACTGTCCGCAAATTTTATCCGCAAAAAACAAATTTTTTTTGAAAATTTTTTAATTTTCCCAAAATTTTTCTAAAAATTTTGGGAAAAGAAAAAAACCTCTAGAATGCCATTTTCCATTTGCATCAATAAAAATCAAATCAATTTTTGGACAATTTTTAAGATGACGGCGAAGTACACGAATTAAAGGTTTTGCTTCTTTAATAGCAAAATATTCAGGTAAATAAGGCATAACACCTCCAAGTGAGCTTAAAAGAACAGTTTCATCAGCGCAATAAACAACCTTTGAAAAAATTAAATTTTAAATTTAAAAAAATGTTTTTTACTCAAAATTCCTAGCAAAGGTCAAGAACCCAAAAAAGGATTTTTGAATAAAAATTTTTAAAAAAATTAAAAAAAAAATTTCTTGCTTCAATAATATTTATTTAAGGCTGTCCACGATCTTGTTATTAACCTATACCCTTTAATTCATATTTTTAAACACTCAGTTCAAGAAGAAAGGTTTAAAACAAAGTCACGGACAACCCAAACATTTATTTTAAAAAATTAAAAGAAAAATAAAACCTTCATACTAGGATAAGCCAAAACAGTCAATCCAACAACCCCAAACGATGGGTGATTTGTAGATGTAGAAAGATCAATCCCTGCAATATATCTTATAGAGCGTTCATCAAATTGAGTCGTTTCAGGAAGAGAAAGAATTTTTTCCTTAAAAATTAAAAAAAATTTTTTTTTAATTTACGGACAGTCCGAAATAATTTTTGCGGACTGTCCGCAAAAATTATTTCAAAAATTTTCGTAATTTTTGAAAAACCTAAAAATAAACCTCTTTTCTATGTAATTTTCTTTTTTGAATATTTATTCCAAAATTAATTCCAAAAACAGCAAGTAAAATACTTAAATAAGAGTAGATCATAGTTAAAGAACAAATAACTGAAGTAACCATTATTGGAAGAAAATTGTATTGATTTGAGGAAAATACCAACTAAAAAATAAAATAAATAAAGTTGAAATTATGGCAAGCTAGAATGGAGGGAGTGAGTTTTTTTAATTTTCCTAAATTTGACCAATTTTTGCGGAATGAAGCCCCTATTCAATAAACGAGGTCGAGACTGAATCTCATTTGAAATTCTTTGGAAAATCCCAATCCTACAGGTATCTATTTGAAACATAAGAGAAGAAAATAGAAAAATATAAATATTTCAAACAAAAACTATTTGCGGACAAAACTGAAACTTTATGAAATCGGGACACTGTGTCATGTCCAGTATCATTACCAAAACTATTTTAACTATTTCTGGTGGATTGTTAAAAATCTGCAAATTTCTGCAAAAATATTTTTGTGTTCGCAAATGTCGTTTTACCCAAATAAATTTAAAAAATAGAAGATAAAATAAAAAACCTTATGTCCAATTAAAGCATAAAATTCACCCAATAAAATTCCTTTAATTAAATTTTTTGCAACAGGACATCTAATTAATTCTGATGGATTGATTTGCCATAAATAATTTGAAATAACAATTCCAATAGCAAAAATTCCAAAAATAAAGCTAATTTTAATTAAATAATTTTCTATTGGTGTAAATAATAAAGGAAATTGAGCAAATGTTGAAACAATAAATATTAATGAAAATGGCTCGATGAAGCGAGAATCCTAGGGGGAAGAAAAAATTTAAAAAAAATAATTTCTAAAAATTCAAAAATAAATTTAAAAATAAAAAAAGACATCACGAAAGTTACAAAATTTTTAAAAAAATAGTAAACCCAGAAGATCACCACACATCCTAAAGATCAACACTAAAATGAAGGTTTTCCCGTTTTTTAAATTAAAACAGAAATTTTTTAAAAAATCAAAAAAATCATGTGTTGAACTCTGGGGAGATGACCCCAAAAACAAGTGTTTACGAGTAGTTTGGGACCCAAACTTAAATATTTAATTTAAAAAAATTTTTTAAAAAAACCTTAATCGAAAGTATCGCCAAAGGGAAAAATAACATTAAAATAGCCTTTTCATGCACATGCCAACCAAAAAGAAAGAACGGATAGGCTGACAATAACAATGAAATTAACAGAAAATCAGTATGAGAATATTCCTTTAGAAAATTTAAAAAAATAAAATTTTCAAATAAATTTAAATAAACCTCAATATCTTTAAAACGCCAAAATGTAGCAATTAAAATTATTACAATAATTAATAAAGTAAGTAATGGAGATACATCTGGCAAAATTGAATGAGAATATTCCTTAAAATTATTTTAAAAATAAAAAAAAAATTTTTATTTAATTTTCAGTCGATGCTGTGGACGAGGTCCCATGAAATTTGGCATTTCATAATTTTGCCAAATCTTAACCTATAGCCATGAAACTTGGTATAGATACTTCTTGTAGTGTTATCTATAACCCTAAAAATTTCAGAATTTTTGATCAACTTTCAGAAGAGATATGGCCAAAAAACCGATATTTTTCCCTAAAAAATAGCACTTTTCGAACAGAACTCAGTCAATAAGCAAACAAAAAATCTCAAATTTTTCGGGTAATTAATCAACACAATAAAGCATATATAAACAAAATTTAAGGTTTCCAAGTCCAAATTTGACTAAATGAATTTAGAAAAATACGTTAACATGACAAGTCATCCAACCCTCCCCACTAAAATTCAAAATAAAAAAATTCAAAAAAATACCCCAACAATTCCTTTTGTAAATTCTGATGTTGGTGGACACTTTTTAAGCAATAAAGCCACAGTAGAAGAACAATTATCAGAAAAGTAGAAAATTGATTTTGCCAAAATTGCATCAACAAAATTGTAGATAGCCCAAAAGTTTGGTGCCCAATTTGCGTGAGTTAATCCTCTTTTGAATGGAAAAAGGCGTGATAATATTTGTCCTATTGAAGAACGAATACCATCTGAAAAATTTTTAGAAAAATTTTTAAATGATTTTTTCGAAAAAAGACATTTCGCCAAATTTCATCAAATAGTGTAAATGAGCTAAAGATGGACCAATGATCCTCCAAAGTCCTAGAAAATTCAAAAAAAGACAATCGATTCACTAAGAGCCCCATCTGAAACCCCTAAAAACAATTTAAACATCAAAGTCGATTCGACATTTTGACACATTTTTGATTTTGGTATTCCGAAATAGACCAAAATAAACCCAAAATTCATAATCAGCGCCCTCGAAAACCCAAAAAGACTTTTTCCCCAACTTTTAACATCATTTTGAACAAATTGACCCAAATGGTAAATTGACCAAATGAGAAAAATTTTTCCAAAAAACATTTAAAAATTAAAAAAAAAATTTCAAAGAAAAAAAATTTCCACAAACCTTTAAAATTAAACGCAATAATTCCTTCAATCAAAAAAGGTCCAAAAGAAAGTGAGAAAATTCCAATTAAAATAGCCATTAGAGAGAATACTCTTCCTTTAGATTCTTCCCAATAATAATACCAAGAAAGATAAAAAATAATAAATGCTGGGGCATAGTAGAGATATAAATGTTTGAAATTTAGTAGAATTGCGTAGAATAGAGCTCCCTTAAATTTAAAAATTAATTTAAAAATTAAAAAAAAATGACTGGACGAAACGAAATTTGGACATTTTGTCCAAATAAAAAATAATGATGTACCCAAAAAAAGATGATAAAATAAATAGAACATCCACCCCTACAAACAAAAAAAAATTAAAAATATCCCATTCCCCCTCAATAGCCCTGAAAACAAGAGAAGTGGATTTATACTTTATGGGATGAAATGTCTGATCACACGTGGGGACGAAAAAAATAATATTTTGATAATATTAATTAGATAGAAAAGGAAGGCATATCTTATTACTAATGGTGTCGAACCTTAGGATTATGTTGACATTTTTGTCCAAACAAAAGAGAAAATTTAATTGATGGGATGAAATGTCATAGTAAAATGGTAAATTGTCTTATAAAATTTTTCAGAAAAGTTCAAGTGGAAAATAAACCCCAATTTCCATAAAGTTACTTTCTGAGTTCAAAATCAAACCCAGGAGTTGATTTCTAATTTCTATAGTCATTGCCTCTTAAAGTTCAAATTTCCAGGGAGGGAGACCCAGTCGACTTAAAAAACTTCATTAAAACCGAAAAATTAAAACATTCAAAAAAATCTCCCAATTTCTTAATAAATAATAAAAACCTTTAAAAAATCTCCTCTAGCAATTGAACCAATCGACAAAAGTAAAAATCCATACAAAAATCCATTGTATTGAAAGTGAATGTTATCCAACAAAATGAGAGCCTAAAATTTAAAAAAAAATTGTAAAATCCAAAAAAAAAAATAAACCGGATTTAACATTAAAAGAGCAAACAAGCTCAATTTTGCTCTTCCAATAAATTTTTCTCCAACAGCCCATTCTTTGGATACAAATGAAGAAGAAATGCTTGCACATCCAAGAAACTATAAAAATTAAAAATATTAAAATGTAAACGATAAAAAGAAGAAACTCAAGGGGATTGGGTCATGAACTCTTTAAAATCCCTAAATTTATTGTTTATATAACAAACACAAAAGTTTGCAAGAAATTTTTGCGGACAACTAAATAAGAGAAAAAATCGGGGGATTGGGCCAAGAAACTTTCGGATAGCCCAAGGGATTGGGTCAAAAAAGGAAATATCAGTTAAATTAGAGGAGAACTTCCTCAAAATCCGCTAATATATGGGTTGGTAATCACAAACGCGAAAACCCTCAAGACTTTTGCGAACAATTCAGGAAGAGAAAAAAACTCGGGGGATTGGGCAAATAACTCTCCAGAACAACCCACAGGATTGACCCAGGCGATGTTTTAGAACTCTTTTTGAGCTCAAAAACTTGAAAAACCTCATCCTATCTTGAAAAAATAAAATTTAAAAAAAACCTCACATAAACAAAATCAGCCATCACAACACTTGCTCTTTGAAAATAAAGTGTAGATTTTGAGAAATATTCTTCCTTTCCAAGAGTTAAAATTTTTGGGTCGACAAAAGAAGCTATTTTAGCCAATAACCACTCAAAATAAGCAAAGAAGGGAGGGTAGTCCAAAGTCCATTGAGAAAGTTTTGAATGGTACCAATGACCGAGAGGTAAATTGTAGACTATTGACATCCAATTACGATGAACCTTGAAAAAAGAAAATTCCTTAAAAAATTTCTGAGGTGGATTTTGAGTCAGACAAGTTAAGAGTAGAAAGAACTCTTACCAACCGGAACAAGTCTTATGACTAAAAGGAACATAATTCTGAGGTGTAGATAAGTCTGGGCTGGCCTGGACTCTGGGTTCTATTTATTGACGTGGGAGGATCCTGGGTCTGTAGTCAACCCTGGAAGGTCAAAAATACCTGGGCATGAACTCTGGGTAAAGGAAGAACCCAGGCACTTGGTTAAAGCCAAGCACGATCTCCTGTGTCGGATCGACTTCAAAAAGTTGGAGGTCGAGTTCGAACCCCCTCCCGTCGCGGGACATACTGCCCAACAAGCTAATTAATCTCCAAAAAGAAAAGAAAACCTCAAAATCAGTAGAACGATAGCTGTTGAACAACATAAATTTAATAGAAGCAATAAATCCAAATAAAAGCCAAGTCCTTGGATCGCGTAACATTGAGAAACAACCATTTGCTTGAGAATTTGTCATTCTCATTTTTACTAAAAATTGAAAGAAAAAATTAGAAAAATTAGAAAACAACAAAAAATAAACAATAAAATTAATAAATAGAAGCAACGACGCGCAAAGTAATCGAAGAGAAAAATTTGAATGAACAAAATCGACTCGTCCTTAAGAAATATTTAAATTAATTTTTAGTATGTTCCGGATTGTCTCTCTTAAATACACACACTCTCTAATTATTTTTTGGGACTCTAAAATGTTAAGGAAAATTATAGAAGACGGAATTTAGAGTCTGAGATTTTAATGCAAATTAAATTAATTTTGTGTCTGTTCCGGAATTTGTCTCTACTCAGCTCTCAGTCTCTAATTTTTGTGACATTCGAGAGTGGTAAGGAAAAAATCGAGAAAAATCTTTGTGTTCTCTGCGTTTTATAATTATTTAAATGTTTTCCGGATTATGTTTGCCTAGCGTTAAGGACGCTAAAAAATAGCATGCGGAATTAAGAGGGACATTAAGTATAATTTTGAACCCCATAAAACTTTTGTTTATTAAAAGTTCCTCTACTATATAATATGAGCAAAATCCCTCATTTATGCGAATTAATTGGCCGCCGTTTCCTGTAGGAGGAGGGAGCGCTACCTCTAGAGTTCAAGATTGCTTTAATTAAATCTATAGACTCTTTCCGTCCACGAAAGTTTACTCCGATTTGTGTGGAGTTGCGCACTGGTAAATCCAATTCGCAGCGGGTTCCCTAGCAGTTGTAATCGGATGGAGGGCTCAGTTTGTCTCGTTTACGAGAATTCGCTGTTTTTTTTCTAAGATTTTTTTTTCAGAATCAAAAATAATTTCTTAAAAACAAAATGTCCGTTTTTGGCCTTATTGTTGCTGGTAGAATGGTTCAGACTGATTTTACTGCTCTTAAAGAGATGGAATATATGATTGAAATAGCTGATGCAGAAAGGTTTGTGATTTTTTAATTTTATTTTTATAGTTGGGATGAAATGTCACTTTTTTTTAAATGGTTTTAAAAAATCTGAAAATTAGTAACTTTGGGGTTCTTTGGGGTTTCGAATGTGCTGAACTCGAATTTGACATTTATTTCAGACATTAGACATTTTAGTCTTTTTTGTCCTTTTGATTGTTAACATGTTTGGGATCAAATGTCATCTTTTTAAAAATATTTTTTTTTAAATCTAAAAGTAAGTGATAAGAGGTATTCAAGGATGCTTGGCATTCGTTTAAGCCCTTTTTGAACCCTAACCCGAAATTTGACTTTATCGGATTTTCAAATCCTCAAAAACTTAAAAAACATTTTTTTTTTTAATTTTTTAAAAATTATTTTCAGCATAAACCACCTTGTAATTTTCCTCACTGGACTTCAACCTCTTCCAATAAATTATGGAGGATCCAGTCAGTTGTATTTTACATTTTTTTAATTTTATTTAAAAAATTAAATTTTAAAGTTTATATGAGTTGGTCAACAGATGGAGGGGAAAGGCAATGGAATTATCTTGGATTTATTAGCAATGAGAAGCCTAGTGCTTTGTTTAAAATTGGACAGGTTAAAAAAATTAATTTTTAAAATTAAAAAAAAGGCAAAAAATTTTGAAAATTTTCAAAAAAATTTTTCGAGGGGTAAAAAATTAAAAAAAAATTTTTTTGGAAATTTTTTAAAAATTTTTGGAGGCCAAAAATTATTTTAAAATCAAAAAATTATTTTTTAATAAAAAAATAATTTTCTTAATTTTTTAAAGTTAAATAAGCGTACTCAACAACAAAACCCTCAGAATTTTTCTTTTAATGCTTCCAATATGAATAGCAACTTTTTTAATAATTCAGCATCGCATAATGCATTAATAGGTTTTTTAAAATAATTAAAATAAATTTTATTTTAATTAAATTTTTTAAGGAATTAAAGTAGAGCCAATGGTAGAAATTGCAAGACGAAATGAGACTGAAGAAACTTCAACTAATGAGCAGGTTTGTATTTTTTGTATTTTTAAAGTTTATTTAATTGTATTTTTGTTTTTTTAATTTTATTTTTGTATTTTAAATTTATTTTTGTAATTCAAGTTTATTTGTATTTTTTCTAAGTTTATTTATTTCTGTGTTATTTATTTTGAGTTTTTTTCAAGTTTGTTTATTTGTGTATTTTGTCTATTGTACTTTTAAGTTTATTTTTTTTTCATGTTTTTCATGTTTATTTTCAAGTTTATTTATTTTCGTATTTTTCCAAGTTTATTTTTTGTATTTTTCCAAGTTTATTTTTTATAGTTATCTTCTATTGCTCAATTTCCTGAAAAAATGCTACGCAACTTTGTCAATTTTATGCATTCTTTTGCTGTCTCCTTTCCAAAGCCTAATACTAACCAATATGAAGAATATGTTCCTGCTAAAAGTGTAACTGAATGGTATACAAATTTTAAAAGAAGATTTGAAGCAAATCCAAATTTTTGGAAAAGTTTGCCGTAAAAATTTGAATTTTTTAAAAATAAATAATTTTAATTAATTTAACGAACAATTTATTATTATTATTTTTAAAAAATAAATTTAAAAAAAAATTCAATATGGATATTAATTAATTAAAAATTATTTTTGGGAGAAAAAAAAATATTTTTTTAATTTAATTGAATTATTTTTGGGGGTTGAAAACCTTTAAATTTTTGGGTCAATTTTATTTTTATAATTTTTTGGGTCTTTTTTTATTAAAAAAAAAATTTTTTTTTTTAATTAATTTAGGGGCCATTATTAATTAAATATTATTATTTTTTGTACAAAAAGACATGGAAAAAAATTCCATCACTTTATTTTTGGGTATATTTTTAAAAATATTGCTTTTTTAAAATCATTGCCTTCTTTTTTTAATTCTTTTAATTAATTAGCAGATATATTATTATTTGTATTATTATTTTCTCCAGCAATAGGTGATGCATCGCTAGCTGGCGATCTTTCTTTTGCACATTTTGGGCCATTCATCTGATTAATTTGATTAAATTTTAATTTTTAAAATTAAAAGAAAAATGTTGCTCGCATTTTTCTAGCATTTTTTCAAAACGCCAAAAATTTGCGCACAACCCTCAGAAAATTTAATTTATTACAACTTGGATGTCGGAAGAGTTTTGCCCTGTTGCTTCATTATTTACTTCTCTTCCAGACTTAATTAAATTTTAATATTTTAAATATTTAAATATATTGGAGTTTTACCACAGAATTGGAAACATTAGGGGTAAAGAGTCCAATTCGTTCACGATCTTGTTGGAAGACATCATATTCATCGCTTCCCAATATCTATTTTTGTATTTTAAGTTTATTTTTGTGTTTTCAAGTTTATTTTTGTATTTTAGGTTTATTTAATTTATTTCAAGTTTGTTTATTAAATTCCAAGTTTATTTATTATTCAAGTTTATTATATTCTATTTCAAGTTTATTTAATTTTTCTAAGTTTATTTTCTATATTCCAAGTTTAATTAATATATTTCAAGTTTATCTAATATATATTCAAGTTTATTTTTTTTGTATTTTACAAAAATACAAAAACTTACTGTTTGTATTTCTTGCAACATAAAAGTCCAAGGCTGGCTAGAATTAGCTAAAGGGCATTTTTCACCCGAAGGGCAGTGAACATCCTAATTTTTTAAATAAATTAAATTTTGAAAACTATTTCGTCTCAAATACCTGCGAATTCCATTGCCTTTTAATACTTTTCCTTGAACAAGGGAAACAAAATTTGTGTCCATTGACAGACGGGCATTGAACAAAGTGTGTATCTTCTAATCGTTCTTGACAGCCTGTACAGCGTAAAGTTTGTTGTTGTTGTTGTTGTTGAGCAGCAGCAGCGACTGCCGCAGCAGCTGCTTGTTGAGCAGCTGCAGCCATTGCCAATGATGTATTTGAAGAATTTATTCCATTTGTACTGCCTAATTGATGGAAGAGTGAACGTCGTCTATGTTCATTTTGTTGGTGTAGATTTGAATAATTATTGTTATTTGAGGATAAACCCTGTTCAGGGCTATTAGTTGAAGTTGGAGAGATTGAAGTGCTGCTTTGGGCATCTCCTCTTTGAACTTTATTTTGAACTGCTTCTTTCACCCCTTCATTTTCTAGTTCTCTTTTACGTCCATTTATTGAAGAAGTTCCATTTGTTATATTATTTTGTTGTTGTAAGTGATTAGATGAAGGTAACAAACTTGCTGCTAATCCAGAAAGTGCAGCAGCTGAATTCATTGGAAATAATTGATGGGCATTGAAGAAGGGATAAATTGCGCGTAATTGGTGTAGTTGTAGCTAAAATATAGGGTAAGTTTATAATTTAAGTTTATTTAATATATTTAAGGTTTAATTATTATATTTCAAGTTTATTTTTTTGTAATTCAAGTTTAATTATTATATTAAGTTATTTTTAATAATTCAAGTTTATCCAAGTTTATTATATTCTATTTCAAGTTTATTTTTGTAATTCACTCTTATTTTTGTATTTTTTCAAGTTTTATTTTTGTATTTAATTTGTATTTTCTATTAGTTTTGTATGTTCAAATTTAATATTCAAGTTTATTTTTCTCTCCCATTATACTACCTCATCTAACATAGGTCCCATTAAAGCAGCCCTCCCATTTCCCCCATTAAGTAAAGCTCTCTGTTGTTGTTGCTGCTGTTGTTGAATACTTTCTAATAAACTTGCAGGTAAATTATTATTTCCATTTAAATGTGCAGCAACTAAATTTAATGGGGAAGAGCCATTTTGTTGAATTTGAACACCATTTTGTTGTATTGATTGGCCATTTAAGCTTCTAGGACTAAAACGATTGTTTAATCCATTAGCTGCAACTGAAGCAGAAGTTGTTGTTGTAGATGTTGTATTGTTATTATGGCCATTAGATTGATTTGAGGTTTTATTATTTTGATTAGATTGATGGGTATTGGTAGTTGCACTTAATAGCTCTAATGGAAGGGTTGGGGCTGTAGAACTAGAAGAAGGGGCACCAACAAGACCAGAAGATAAAGCTGCATGTACTTGTTTCATACGACGGGCACTTTCGATTACAGCTTCGATCCTAATGAAAAAAAGATTAAAAACCCAAAAACCCAAATTCTTCAACTCACTTCTCAGCCCCTTCATAATTTACACATCCCCGGCATACAGGTTCAGCATAATCATGTACAATAGCCCAAGGCATTCTAGGCAAATCACAGAGAAAACAATTACTCTTTGTAAAACGCATTAATAAGGAATTAGCAGCAGAAGATGAAGTTAAATTGCCTAAAGCTGCAGAAGCTGCAGGTAATGAAATTCCTCCATTTAAAGTTTGCTGCAAGTTGTTGAAGTTTGTATTGTTGTGGACAGAAGCATTTGAACTCCCAGTGATTCGTTTAACACCAGCTTGTTGGGAAGAAACGGGTGGACCTACGAGAGAAGCAGCAACAGAGTTTGAAACTCCTCCAACAACATTAGCAGCTACTGCTTGCTGCAAATTTAGTGCAGCAAGTTCATTTGCAGAAATTGACTGCATTATTTTTGAAGTTGAAGTAATTAATTTTAGATAGAAGAAAATTAAACTTAGATAAATCTGAAAAAGATTGTTTGAATAAACAAAGATAAATGAGGAAAAAAATAAATAATGAGGGAAAAAAGAGAGGAGGAGCAATTTAAAATAAAAAAGTGCAAACGGATTGTGCGCCAATATTCTCGTGGCAAAATAAACGCCAGAGATTAAAATACAAAAATAGAAGTTCAAAATACAAAAATAAACTTGGAAAATACAAAAGAAGAGAAACCTGGAAATATAAATAAACTGAATATAATAAATAAACTTGAAATATAAAAATAACTATGAAAATATAATAAATTAAACTTGGAAATTAATAAATAAACTTGAAATTAATAAATAAACTTGGAAATATAAAAATAAACTTGAAATACAAAAATAAACTTAGATTGTAAAATTAAAATAGAAAATACAATAAAAATACAAAAATAAAATATAAAAATAGAGAATGAAGGATCAACGGCCCAGCATAAAATTAAAAAAAAAGATGCGCGGCATTTGGATGGTAAAAAAATGTGTAAAAGAGTGCGTGGAACTCTCACAGTCTTTCAAATGCTGGGTTTTAGAGCCAGCTGCAGACAAGCACCAAGGTCATCATTTGCAAACGCATCAAGATCATCAAACTATGTGTAAAGGACGCCGGAAAGGGACGAAAGAGAAAAATCAAGTGAGCGCGAACGGGTTTTTTTCTCATTAATTCCAATTTAGGGGGAAGAGATTGGACAATTTTTGGCAGTTGTAAAGTTTAAATGAAATAAATAATATGAAATAATAAGAAGAATTTAGAGAAAATAAAATGATTTATAATTACGTTATTTTTTGATTACAACTTTAATTTTACAATTCAAGTTTATTTTACAAATTAAATGTTTATTGTAGTAATTCATGTTTATTTTAAAGTTGTTTTTACAATTAAAGTTGTTTTTACAATTAAGGTTTATTTTTGTGTTTCAAGTTGGTTTATTACAATTTAATATTATTGTAATTAAAATAAAGTCTAATTATTGTAAAACAAGTTGGTTTTTAAAGTCTAATTTTAAAGTTGTTTTTACAGTTAAGTTTAATTTTTACAATTAAGTTTTATTATTGTAAAACAAGTTGGTTTTCACAATAGGCGGAAAAATAGTTTTCGCAATTCAAGTTTATTTTTATAGACAGTTTGTTTTACAATTTCGCAATTCTCAAGTTCATTTTAATAAAAACATGTTCGTGGTGGCTTTTATTTTGAAAGCCCTTTAAAAATATTCAAAAAGCAGCTAATACAACAATATATTCACAGACACAAAATAATATACATTTTTGCCTCTCAGTCATTCACTCATTATTTATTCACTCATTTTCATTTCACCCGGTCAGTCAACACTCTCAAACAAATACTAGGGCCAATGAATAATTAATATTTTTTTTGTACGGGAATTTAAAATGTAGAAAAAAAAGGGTTGAGCGGAAAATAAGAGAGAAAATGAAAAATTTAGAGAATGAGGGAGAGAATATAAAATATAAAAATATAAATAAATATATGCAATTTAGAAAAAAAGAAAGCGCCGTCACCTCATGAATAATTCATAAGGCCTAGACCCTTTTCTAACAATACTACACACAAAACAACACAACTTGCCTCTCTCCTCCACACCAAGTAGTTTAAGTATATCAACCCAGAATATCAAATTATGGAAGGTCAAATGCCCCATTGTTTTTTAGAAACACCCAGAATATCATTAAACAGAAAATCAACTTAAAAGTGACAAAATGTCCATAAGGGCAAAAATACTCATTTGGTCAAGATTCGTTTGGTCACAGACTTTAACTTCTTAAATTCTGATTTTATTCTGATTTTTAACAATCAGAATATTCTTTCCTTGTTGCCATCTTAGTTGATCTTTTGGACCCTCTACAGTAACCTATTTACATAAATTTATTCTCACTGAATTTGCATTTTTCGTGCCTCTGTCCGGCAAATCATTTTGCAAATATATTTAAAAAAATAATTTTGGCCCTCATTTTATAATAAGGCATTAAAATGCAAATAATTTTTGAATAAATAAAAGAGAAAAAAATTTTTTATTGAAAAAAGCAATTTAAAGGATTTTAGAGGAAAATATAAGAGTTGCGGGCGTTTCGGCGCGGGTTTATAAAATTGCCAAAAATATAACATAAAATCTTGAAATTTTGTATAGATATAGTTAATAGTGTCAACTAGCTTCCCTAAAAATTTCAGAATTTTTGGTTTATTATTTCAGAAGTTATAGGCCTCTTGTTGGTTTCTGACCATAACTTTTGAAATAAGAAATCAAAAATTCTGAAATTTTTAGAGAAGCTAAATAACAGTCTTAACTACATTTCTGCAAAATTTCATGACTCTAGCTTTAAATTTGATCATTTTATAAAGGCCCGATCTAATGTTCTCTTCACCCAACGCCCCAAAAATAAACAGAAGATTAAATTAAAAAATATTCTTTTCAAATTTAACGAACACATTTTTCTTTTTAAAAACTGGAAATTTTGTAGAGTGAGGAAATTAGTGAGATGAATTATTTAAAAAAAGTGAAAATAAAAAGAAAAATTTTTGAAAAGAAAAAAAAACAGGATTTTAGCGCATCAATTATCCCATTTCACCCCAGGGCCAATAACAAATTCTAAAATTGTCTAACTTTGTCTATTTTGGTACCATTCGACGTATCTCATCAAGAGCTATGGAAAAATGACAAACTTGAAGAGATTCGATAGTTATAAGACAAAGTTATGGCCTTCAGAAATGTTGGCTTGCTGCGGGTGCAACTCATCGACTACTCTACCAATTAGGCAAAAATTCATACAAAAACAGAAACAAAAATTATCAGCCTGATAAAACACTTTCTCTACATATTTAAAACCAGTTTTTTAAAATTTAATACACCTTTCTCGTCTTTACACATTTTTTTTCTTTGTTTGTTCCATTAACGTTAGAGAAAAATGCTGCAACATAAATTGAACGAACAACATTAAATGAAACTAAATTAATTTGTTACTCCTTTTTTTTGAATTTTACAAAACCTGTTTTTTAAAAGGCCTTTTTGACCTTTTTTATTTTTGCTATACTCCCCTGTGAATATATTTAATTTAAAAGAGTCCCACAAGATCAAAACCAAATAGGACAACACCCAGAAGATCACCACTAAAAGGTGGTGTTTTCTAGTGGTGATCTTTTGGGTTATCACTATATTAGCGTTAAAAAGAAAAGCTAACCCAAAAGATCACCAATAAAACCTCAAGGCAACCCTACCCTAAAGATCAACACTAGAAGACATCATATATTTAGTGGTGATCTTTCGGGTTGACCCTAATTTTAAAGGTATATGTTAGTTGTTTGGTGGTTGTTCTCGTCGCAGAGCTACCTACACAACTACCTAAAAATATATTTATTTTTATAATATTGCAAAGGTCGTCGCGTCACAGAAGAAAGATAGAAAATAAAAGAAGAAAATTAACAGAGAGAAAAATATTAAAAAAAGAAAAAAGATGAAAAACTGGCCCGGTAGAGACTGGCACCAAAAAATAAAATAAATTCATTTTTAAAATATTTGCGCCAAAAAATTGTTTGCTATTTTTAAAGTCAAAGAACACTGGGAGTGATTATTAGTAGAACATTTTTAGAAAAATTATTATTATTTTTTGGACAAAGATTAAATAAAATGATAAAATAAATTAAAATTTTGAAACACTTAATTTTTCCAAAAATAACTTAAAAAATATTTCAAAACACCTAAATAGAAAATTTCTTCAAAATAAAGAATAGTAAAAAAAATTTTCAAAACGCCCACCAACGAAAAAATTTTCAAAACGCCCACCAACGAAAAAATTTTCAAAACGCCCACCAACGAAAAAATTTTCAAAACGTCCACCAACGACAAATTTTCAAAACGTTCAAAAGTGAAAATTTTTTCAAAACGCCCATAAGTGAAAATTTTTTTCAAAATGCCCAATTTATTATAAACCTTCAACAAAACGTCAAAAAGAGAGTTAACCCCTTTAAAAATATTTTCAAAACAAAGCAGCCAATTATTAAAAAGCATTTTAAATGCATTTTAAATGCTTTTTAAAAACCCCCACAAGTTCAGTAGAAAATTATGTTGCAATTAAATTAAAAAATAAAAATAAAAAATAAAAAAATAATGAAAAATAAAAGAAATAAAGAGAAAAATATATTTTTAATTTAATTTAAAAATAAGAGGATATTTTAAAAATAAAAAAAATAAAAATAAAATTATATTTTTTGGGGACAAAACTGGAAAACTGGATTTTTCATTCAAAAATTAAACAAAAAAAAAAATTTAAAAATGATTAGAGGGGCATATGATTGGTGTTGGAAAAAATTTATTTAGAAAGAATGACGAGAGTGCAAAATAAATTTAAAAAAATAAAGATTTTGCAGCTGTTTAAATAAATTTTTTTAAATTTAATTTTTAATGATTCAAGTAATTTTGTGACTATTTTTTTTTGAAATTAATAAAATATCAAAAATATTATTAAATATTAGATTAGTAAGACTATAACCTTCTAAATGAATCAGAAAATATTTTTAAATTTTAAAAGGTTGTAAAAAACGATTAAAGAATGATTAAAATAATTTTTAAGCAAAATTCATAAAAAAACCCACTAAAGGACGTTTCAGTGCCAGCGTGATAACTCAAGAATGGGTGGACCATTTAAGAAGCTTTATATATCATTTGATAGAGAAATAAATGTTCTATTTAATAAAAAAGAAATTAGAATTTTTGATCCAGAAATAAAATAGTTATGAAGCAAAAGACGAAGGTCGTTTGACATCAGAGGTGTTTTTAAAAATTTATTGCTAGCGTGATAACTCAAGAATGGGTGGACCATCCAAGAAGTTTTAAATATCTTTGGATAGAGCAGAGAATTTTATAATTAATAAAAAAGAAATCAGAATTTTTGATCTGAGATCAAAAAAGTTATAAAGTAAAAGGTTAAGGTAGTTTGACCACAGGAAAAAGGTGTTAATTTTAGTTGAAAAATTTTTCTAAAATCTAGAAAAATAAATTTAATAAATTTGCTCCATCTTTTTAAAAGATGACACAGAAAATGAAATGAAGGATTGAGAAAAGCAGAGGATTTTTCAACCAGTTTTTTTGTTGGGCATTTATTTTTTTAATAAACGAAAAATAAGGGCAATTTCATCAAAAGTTTGCGCAACCAAACAAAAATTTGGGTCATCTCCGCGCAAAATTGGGGCACAAAATTTTATTTTTTTTTTCATCTCAAAAAGCAGCTAGTTACGAGAATTAAAATGTGTGATTGAAAAGAAGATTCTCTTTACTTTTTTTCTAAAAAAATTTTTTTTTTCGACGAATGACCCTCTTTTTAGTTGTTACTCTTCTTCCCCTTTATTTTTTGCTTATTTTCTTTGTCCATCAAAGCAAATCTTCCATCTACTTTTAATTTTGAGAAATATCATAGGAGGACCCATAAGATCAAAATGCAAAAAAAAATATTTTTTATAAAGTGAAGCAAAATGAAGCAGAAATGAAGAGAAATGAAGCTGAAGAAATTTTTGGAAGCATGCTTCAGAAGCTGATTTTTGGTTTGAAGATATGTTTCAAGTATAAGATAACAGAAATGCAGCATTTTTGATTAAATAAATTTTGCTTTAGAAGCATTATTTGTTTTGGAAGCAAATTTATGCTTCAGAAATTTTTTTAGAAACATTTTCAGAAGCAGTTCAATTTATTGAAGCATGCTTCAGATAATAATATTCTTACGAGAGATGCTTCAGAAGCACAATTTAATTGGAAAAATGTTTCAGAAGCATTAATAGTATGTTTCAGAAACCCTTTTTTGCTTCAGAAGCGCTTTGCTAGTAGCGGGATATAATGTCACTTTTATTTTTTAGATGTTGTCCTTTTGGATATAACAACCCAAAAAATACGTGCGCTTTGAGATTAAGAGAGGAAGAAGGACAATATAAAAGTAATAGGTCAACAGCGCAAAAATATATTTATTATGTAACCAAAAGGGCGTTGAAGTAAGTAGCCTTTCAACGGAAATCTCTCTCTCTCTTATTTTTTTAATTTTTTTTCAATCCAAAAATCTCTTCACTGAATAATTTAGAGGATTTTTAAATAAAAAAAAAATAAAAAAATCGTGACCAGTAAAAATAAAATAAAAATTTTTCTTCCCTATTTTTGGGATGATTTTTAAGAAAAAAATTTTTTAAGAGAAAGAAAAAGGTGTTTATTTGATTTTAGAATAGAACAAAGAATTTGAGAAAAATGAGAGAATTTTACGTGGATAAAAATTAAAAATTAAACTTAAAAAAAAATAATTCAAAACACAAAGGGAAAATAAAATTATAAACAAATTTAAAAAAAAACATTTAAAAACTTGTTTTGAAACATTTACAATTAATAAAACTTGGAAAAAGTTTCAAGTTGTAATAAGTGTTTTAAATGTTTGGATGAGCAAGTTGCATAAAAAATAAAGTTGTAATAAATGTTTTAGTAAAAGAAAAAGAATGTTTGGAAAAAAGTTGTAAAAAAAGTTTTAAAAATTACAACTTTACAAATGCACCTTTTCAAGTTGGAATGCTTTGGTAAACGAAAAAAATGCTTGGAAAACAAACTTGAAAAAGTTTTAAAAAGTTTTAACAAGTTTGGAAGAAAAGTTTGTAAAAATTACAACTTTACAATTGCAACTTTGCAAACTTGAAAAGTTTTACAAATTGTAATAAGTGTTTTGAATGTTTGGAATAAAAAGTTTAAATAAAAGTTGGAAAATAAATGTTTTGATAAAAAGCAATGTTGTGAAAAAAAGTTTGAAAATGTTTGTAATTAAAGTTTTTATGTTTGTGATGAGTTTAGAATGTTTTAATGTTTTGAGTAAAAATAAATTGATAATTAAAATTAAAAAATTACTTAACAGGTTTGCGTTGATTATTATCAAAATAAATAGGTGAGACGAAAATAAATATTATAAAAATTTTTTAAATGCAAAAATCGTAAAAATAAATTCAAAAAATGAAAATTTGAGCTAATTGAATAAAAATAAAAAAAAAATAAAAAAATTTTCTAAAAAAATTTTTTTCTAAAAAAATTCAAAAATGAACTAAAAAATCAACCAAAACAGCTTTCTCTATTTTTCAAAGCTTTATTATTATTTTTATTATTTATTGAGAGAGAAAATGAGTGAATGAATACGACTACTCGCTTTTTCCAGCTTTTTTCAGCTTATAATCATGTATAAGCAGCTGTTGTTTTGTTGCTGTTTTAGATTTTTGTGTGTTGGCAGCTTGCCTCTGGGCCGATAACAACTCCCAGTACTTGTTTAGAAATTATTTTGGGGAGGGATGTGCGCAAAAATAAATTTTTAATTAAAAACGCCAAAAAATTTAAAGCTGCGTTTTTGAATTTTGCTTAGAAATAATTCAAATGAGAAAAGATAAAAATTAAGAAATTTTTGTAAAAGATGAAGATAAGAATGTCGACTAAATTCTGTAAAATTTTCAGAATTTTTGGTTGAGAATAAAAGAAGTTCTGGAGGAAAAACTAGAGCTGCTTCGAGAAGATGACGTTTTAATCCATAATTTAACAAATATCAAACTTAAAATTTTGAAATTTTTAGAGATGTTAGACAAGGCTGTCGGGGATAAATATGCAAAACTTCAAGTCTCTACGTACTCAATTGATAATTATATAAACACTCGCGCAAGCTCTATCACACCCTAAAAGGTATACTCCCCCAAAAAATGTTTTAATCCATATCTAGTCAAATACTGAATCAAAAATTTTAAAATCTTAAGAGAAGTTAGATAGATATCCATGCAAAATTTCAAGTCTCTAGGTACTCATATGATAATTTTATAAACAATCGCGCAACCTACTCCCCCATAAGAAAATGTTTTTGCGCACAGCTAAAATATTTAATATTTTCTTACAACTTGTTTTTAGGAAAAAGTTATAAAAATGTTGTTGTTGTTGTGTTGTTTTGGATGTTATAAAGTAGAAAAGTTAGTAAAGTGTTTGAATATGAAAAAAGGAAAAATATTATTATAAACAAAACCAGTCATTGAAGAACACAAAACAAAACAGGAATTTTATAATATCAACAAAATTAAAATAAAAGAGAGAAGAGAAAAAGTTTGTGGGAGAAAAAAAAAAGAAGAAAAATACCGGCTTTTCTCTGTTGATTTCAAGTGAAAAGGACGATGTGACAACGAAAAAAAAAAGGGGGGGGGCATATGTAGTTGATAGAGAAAATGTTGTTTGTTTCGACTGTTTTTGTTGTTAACCCAGAAGATCAACTTGAGAAATATCAACCATTAGAGTCTGATAATAACAATTATTTGAAAGTGCATTAGAGTCTCAGATATATTTATTAGAGTAACATTAGAGTCTCAACATTATAGATTAAGGTTCAGGACTCTGATGGGTTCTGATAAGATTCTGAGCCATTCGAGTCTGATAACAACATATTTTTAGCGTGCGTACATTAGAGTCTTAAAAATTTAATTTTGATTATTCTTTATTTTTAGAGAAGGTAGATAAGCTTATTGGGGTTAATTAAAATATGAAAACACAAAGAGAAAATTTGAAATTATTTAAAATAAATTTTTGAAACGTGTAATAAACGATTTTTTAACAAATATATGTAATTTGTATACTAAAACTTGGAATATATTAAATCACAAGATTCACGTCATTCAACACGTGGAGAGAGAAGTTAATTTTTGTTTAAAAAAATCAAAAATTTTTTAAATTATAATTTTAAATAATTTTTTTTTTTGCAAAAATATATAAATTTACACGTTTCAGAACGTTTTAGTATAATTTTTAGACGAGATGTTTGGGGAAGAAAGTTATATTTGGTTATGGATATAAAAATGATTAAGATAAGGTTCCAAAGTATTTTAATTTTGAGGATTACAAACGGAAATGGCGAATGTATTGGAAATGGAATTTGGTTTTGTTGCAATAGCAAGGAAACTTGGAGTCATGGAAAATAGAAAAAACGGGGGCATCGTCCCTGTGGACTTAAGACACCAAACAAAAAGATTTTCTTTGATCTTTTGGATTAATCACAAAATTTTCTCTTTTGATGTTGTTATGCACTGTATTTGTTTTATAAAGAAGTAATCAGGTGTGAGAGGCCAGTTTTATATGCTTTCGCTAAACAACATTTTTAAAAAGGAGATGGTGGGTGTCTCTCTCTCTCTTCAGCGATTAAATGATGATGATGAGCGAAAGCGAAGCAAAATTTTTAAGAGGGAAGAAAATAGAAGAAAAATAAAGTAAAACAAGTTTCAGCTACTATTTCTGGAAGCAAACAATTGAGGAAATAAAAGAGGAGAGGCAAATAATGGGAGAAAACAACAGAGGAATGAAAGGGGTATAAGTTGAGTCTAGGCTCTATATCTCAAGGTTGGATGAACCTTTGAAGATGAATTAGGTATCATTCGATAGAGAATTAAATTTGCTACAAAACGAGTTAAGATACAAAATTTTACATAAATGAATAAAAAAGTTACGAGGGAAAATTTAAAGGAAAATAGTGTTTATGTGTCGGACATGGTTCTTTCAGTCCCTATATCACGAGAATGAATGAACCATTTTAGAAGTTCTTGGTATTATTAGATAGAGGAGAAGATTAGCTACAAAACAAGATAAGATTCAAAATTATAGAATAGCAAACAAAAAAGTTATGAATAAAAAATTAGACTGGGACCATGCCTGGGACTTAAATAAATCTTAAATTAAATTTAAATTCTTTAAAGACTCAATTCTCTCATCAAAAAATATACAAAACAATTTTTTATATTTATATGTACTGCAACTGCTTGGTTGTTTTTTTGTTCATCTTAACAAACCAGTTTTTTTCCATCTTCTTTCACTCCTGCCAGTTCCCCCTTTTTTCATCTACCTATTGTTTAACGTCTACAAAAATTTTTCTGTTCCGTCTTTTTTTTGTATATTTTTTCTTCTTCTATTTTTCTTCACTTTGCTCTTTTTATATATTTGCCTCTTCAACACTTTTTTTTATATTTATTTTTATATATGCTATTTTTGGGCTTTTGTTTGCAGTTCTTCCAATTCCGTTGTTTTGGTTAATTGCTTTGATTGTGTTTTTTTTTGTTTTTGGGATTTTATTATGAGGAAAATAAGTGGAAAATTAAAAGAGAATGAGGGAAATAAAATATTAAATGAGAAAAGAGAAAATAAAAATTTTTAAAAATATTTAAAATAATTCTTAATTAGAAAGAAAATTAAAAGGTTGGGGGAGAAGGGGGTTGAAGACATCTGCGCGCAGCTTTATAAATCAGCCAAATGAAAACGTACAAATATGAAATTTTGAATAAAGATAATTAGATGTGTTAACTAACATCTCTAAAAATCTCAGAATTTTTGGCTCATTAATTCTGAAATTATGTGGGAAAATGTTTTAACAGTCAAGGGATGTCGAAATCTAGTTCGTTTTTCGATCAGAACTTTTCAAATAATAAATGGAAAATTCTGAAATTTTTAGAAATGTTAGTTAACATACTGAAGAATATTAAAAAAAAATTTAAGACGAGAAATTTAATTTTCGTCATTATATACAAGTTCGCGCGTTCACTACCCCCGCAACATAAGGTCCCATATTCAGTGATAAAAATAATCCAAAATTATTACTTAAAAATAAAATTCTTCAATAATTTTCATATTTTGACATTTCAATAATATCTAATTTATCATGACATCATTCAAAATCTTTGCAAAATTTCGCCCCGCTAGACCATTTAAAAATAATTTTTTCAATTTATTTTATCGTCTTAAAAAATAAGAAATTTGATCACCTTTTATTTTTTAAAATTAAAAAAAAACTTTTGTAAATAAAAAATAAACGCCTTCACTTTTAAACAACAATAAAAAATTTACTTTTTTTACTTAAATTCTTTTTTTTTCATATTTTAAAAGCTTCAATTAAAATAAAGTCTAAGAGAAGTGTTTCTTAAGGTCTCTCTAAAATGCCCACATATCAAATTTACAAAAAAAAATTTTTTCCAAATTTTCACTAAAATTTATTTATCACGCAATAAGCAACACAAACTCTCTAAAGCATACTTTTTAGTGAATTAAAAATATTTATTTTCCACTTCCGGAAATTCTTGAAAGGATAAATGTTTTAAAGAAGCGACTTTTTAATGGTTAAAGTAACTTTGCTTCTTGGCCTTATAAAAATAAATGAACCTTTTAAGGAAATATTTTACTTTTTTATTAAATAAGCTCAATTTAGCCTTGTAAAAAATATTTAAAAATGACACCGTCTCAACAGATTCCAACCAGTTACGACCCTGGAGTCGAGGCTGAAGTGAAACTGAAGAAATTACGTGTAAATATAAATAAGTAAATTAATTACATATAAATATAAATACGTAAAATCGTAAACGAAGTGAAGTGGAGTGGAGAAATGCACGCATTGGTATCAGAATAAGGGGAACCGGCGCCTGTGAGACGGTGTACCATTGCTTATTGTTATCTCCCCTTTTATTTATCACCTTTATTATTTCTGAAGTTATTAGATGGGTTGCAAAAGATTGACTGTATGTCTAACATTTTTTGTTCATTTTCCGGAAAGAATTACAAACATATTTTGATTTTCCGGAAAGAAAAGTACAAACATGTTCTTTGGGAGAGAATAATATAAACAGTTTGTTTTCCGGAAAGAATTACAAACATATTTTTTGTTTTCCGGAAAGTTGTATTTTAAACTTTTCCGGAAATGTTTTACAACTATGTTATTTCCATGTTTTATTCATTATTCAAGTTTTACAAATGTTTTTATTAATTTTCCGGAAAGAAATTAAACTTAAAAATTTTTGTACATTTTCCGGAAATAAAGTTTCAAATATTATTAAACAAATGTTCGCAACATTAAAATAAATTTCCATATCCATAAATAGAAACATTTCTCTCATTTTAAGCTTTACCCTTTTCTAAATTAATTAATATTATTCTAATTTGATGTCTATCAAAATGAGTGAGATGTGAGTTTAATTAAATATCCTTAATAAAAAAAAATGTTGCCTTTTATTTAATATCCTTTTTTTTTTTTATTTTTTTTTCTTCTCCTTTTATTCCTCTTATTTTTAAAATTCTCTTTATTCACATCACTTTTTATTAAAAAATGTTTCAAAAAATTCTTTAAGGAAATGAAGCTAATTTTAACAAAAAAGTGATATATTAAAAAAATATTTTTAAAATATATTTTCTCAAGTTCAAAACGTTAAATACCAAAAATTCCATTTTCGTACACATTCGTTCTTTCTAATAGAATTACATGTTTTATGAATTTATTAATGTAAAGTGTGTTTGTGCTTCTGTTGAGATGTTTTTATTATTTTTAAATTAAACTCAAGAAAAGTTGTTGGGATGTTGAGAAGCATGCTTCTAATATAGAATCAAAAATAAGCCTCGATTAGCAGAGAGTTGCCAAGAAAGAGACTTGCCAAGTTAAGGAAAATTCAAGTAAAAGACCTAGCCTTACAATGAAAAAATCGAGTTAAACAAGTCCACGTCGAAATATGCCTCTGAAGAATAAAATATTAAAAAACAAATTTTTCTGAGCTAATTTTTGATTCCTCTATCTTTTTGTGTTTTAGACTTTCAAAAATCCTCTCATTTAAGCAAAATTTTTCTTATTTTTTCTTCCAAAAATAAGCTCAATAAAAAAAATGTCGTTTTCTCCAAATTAATTTCATGGCTTTTAGTCTACTTAATTAAATATTCTTTCAGCATTTTTTATTCATTTTTTGCATGCAAATTATTCTATTTCTGATGCTATTTACTTTTTAACTTCCTTTTATTCCCTTCTATTTTCTCCTTATTTTTTAATTTTAATTATTTAATTATTTTAATTTTTTTCTATTATTCTGTCCTAATATCAGCTGGCTTCAACACTTAAAAGTTAAGAACAGGTGAAATTTACTCTTAAAAACTTTTGATATCATTCTACAGAGAATTAAATTCTCTACAAAATACAATTGAAACAAAAATTTTAAATTCCATACAAAATAAGTTATAGGCAAAAATCCAACTTTCCCCTCATGTTTACGAAGTGCGTGTCCCATTTATCGCCAATCTCAATAACTTTTAAGTTAACAAATCTTAAAAAGTAGTTTTAGTATCATTAGATAGAGAATTGAATTTGCTATAAAATGATCTTTAAATCAAAATTTTATTTTACCAGACAAAAAAGTTATGGCCAAAAAACTAAGCAAAAACTCAGCATTTTAAAAAAAACCTTCACCTTTTCCCCCACAATTTTTCCATTTATCCAACGATATTTTTATTTCCTATTCTTTTCTATTCAAAATTTTCTCCTCTATCCAAAAATAACAAAATAAACTCAATTAGTTCATTTATTCTAGAGTTAAACCCTTAGACTTCCATTAGACTCAAGTGTGTCTAAACTTAGCTTAATTGCTCCATTTTTCCACTTTCCATATTTACCACATTTTTCATAAGGTTTTTACTATTTTAAATGCCACACACGATGCTTTTTTAATGGATAAAATGGGAGAAAAACGTTGGAAGACGGAATTATTATTAGTAGTGGAAGACGACTGCAATAAAAATATATAAAGTTTATTTTTAAATTTTGAGTAAGAAAAAAAAATAAAAAAAATATTTATTTGGCTATAGAATACCTATTTGTCATTTAATAAAATATCATTTTCAATTTTTTTTTTTAAATTTTCAAAAATTATTTTTAATTTTTTTTTTTCGATTTTTTGACGTTTATAACAAAAATTTTCCTTTTTACGTGTTTTTTGAATTTTCATCTTTTTAATTCCTAAAATATAAAATCTCAATAATCAATTTAATTTAAAATTCATTTTACACACCCCATTCAAAAATTCGCAAACAAAAATCCCCCAAGCATGATAAAGATTATGCTTTGCAATAAGAGTAAAATATAAGTAATAAACAATAGAGAAATATACAAACTTTACGGAAACATATTTTAATAAAAGAAATGATGTTTTCGTTATAAATACACTATTTTGAGTTTTAGAAACTTTAATTTAAAAAGGATAACTTTTTAGTGGCTTTTGTATTAGTCCCGGAAAATGTTGCCTGGAAATAATAAACTTCTACCGGAAAGTATATTAAGAATATTATTAAAGAAAAAAGAAAATAAACATATTCCGGAAAGTTTTTTCCGGAAAAATACAACTATAAAATATAATAAGAAAAGGTTTGTTATATTTTCCGGAAAGATTATTTACAAACATAAGAAAAAAAATATTAGGAAAGTTTTTTCCGGAAAGATTATAACTATTATAATGTTAAATTTAGAAAGTATAGAGAAAGAGAGTTCATAGAAACCCTAAAGTCACAGGCCCAGACAAGGAATCTTTCTTAATTCCTTAAAAATTTCAATAAATCTTTAATTACTTATTTTAAGAACTTAAAATATTTTAAAATTTCATTTCTTATTTAATTTTTACTTCATCCCCAAAAAGGCTTCATAAAACAACTGTTGTTTAAATAAACTGTGAAACCTTCCAAATCCCTTTATTTTCCATAAAAAGAAATAAATATACACGTAAATACTCATTTTTCTATAATCCTTTTATTTTTTTATTTTTAATACGTGGTAGAAAATCTTAAATGTATCCTTTTTTAAATTTTATTTCATGTCCTTTTATTTCCTCAATTTATCAAAATGTTTTCCAGAAAACATTTTCTATTCAGTTTTATTCTGGTATTTTTATTGTAAAGTTGTCCGGAAAATGTTTCTGAACACTCTGAGAAATGTTTAAGAGATGTTTGTGAATATTCCGGAAAATATTAAAACAATATAAAACTTTCTTGCCCTATATTTATTTTATTTTTTAATCTCCTAGTTTTCCGGAAATAATACAATACAAACATTCTTTTTATTAATGTCATTTTTAAAGTATTAATTTTTTGTCTGTCTTCTCTTTAATTAATTTTTAAAAAATTCTCAACAAATTAAAATTTCATTTTCCAAATAAATGCCATAAAAAGGCTTCTTATTACTTCCAAAATGCCATATTTTCTCTTTCTCAACTTTATTTTATTTACAAAAAAAACTGTGTGAACAGACCACCCCCAGAACATTTAAACACACACAAAACTTATTTTAAAAAAAATTTTCTCTCACACCCCCCTTTATAAAAAAATACAAAAAATATACAAATATAAAGTAAAATTTTTGGTTACATTCAAAATATTAAAAAAAAACATTTTTTACTTAAAAGAAATAAAAAAGCTGTTTATTGCTCAAGGCATTAAAACAAGGAAGAACAATAAAAAATCGCACATTGTCCTCAAACTCTATTTATCCTTTATTTCTCACGCCCATAAAATATATTAAAGGTTTTTTACAATTTATTTTATTGCTTTAATTTTATTTTATTAAATTCCTTCAAGTTTAAAAGAACAACGACAAGATATTAAAACTTTAATTAAAACTTGCTTCAATTAAAACTTTAATTAAAACATTTTCAAAAACATTTTCAAAAACAAGTTCAAAACATGCTAATTTTTACTCAACTAGAAATAAACATTTAAAGTTTAGAAAACATGGAAACATAAAAAACATTTTATTTATTTTCCGGAAAGTTGCAAAGATAAAGTTTTCCGGAAAGAACATCAAAAATAAACAGTTCTTCAAAAAAAAACATGAAGCATTAAAAAAAATAATTTTTTTTCTGAAGCTGCTTCAGAATATTTTAGAAACAAATTAAATTTAATTTTTCAGCCATTAATTTAAAAATTTAAAAAATGATATGAATGAAATAACAATAGAAAACATTAATAGCAGCAATAATATTTACAACATTAATACCCAACAACAACAGAGCAATGCATTTGAACTTGATGAACAAGGAGGAATTGCTAGGCCAGAAATGGTGTTTAATTTAATTAAAAAATATTTTTAATTTTTTTTTAAAATTAAAGTTGGCAGCAGATTGGGTTGAATTATTACTTTTGGGTTTACTTTTGATTTTTGGTCTTCCCTTAAATGCTGTTGCTCTCAGTAAGCAACTTGGAGGGACTAATTCGTCTTTTCTTAATCCAAGAAAATGTTCGTCTAGAATTTCGAGGGTAATTTTTTTTCAAGATGTCTGATTTTGAAATTTCCTTTTTGTAGCAAGAAGTTACTCGAACAAATTTTTTATGGTTAAAACTTCATCTGACTGTAGTTGACTTGTTAGTAATCCTCTGTTATTGTCCCTCACATATCGCTTGGCTAGTTGGTTATACTTGGAGTGCTGGAGAATTTCTTTGCAAAGCAATGCAGTACAGCTGGTATTTCGAATTTCGTGATTTTCTCGAAATTTCGTTTTAAAATCCAGGGATTTTTGTTTCCATTTAATGTCATTTGGAGTCCTCAGCATAGCTTTAGATCGACTTAGAACAGTCTACGGACTTATGAGAATGGAAAAAACAGGAAAAATGGCTGGTGGTGTTGCTTCCAGCCAAATACGTTTTGTAAAGGTAAATGTTTTTAGGGCCCGGTCCATTCAAATGAAAATCCCGCTTACAGCGACTGACCGTCAAACTCTTTCAGCGTTTGATTCTTCTCTCGTATGTGGGTGCTGCATTGGTTTCTGTTCCTCAATGGTTTGTGTGGACTACAATAGATATGAGAACTTGGTCACAATGTACAACTATATGGCATAAAATACGAGCTATAGAATATATTCATGGAGGAGAGCCTACTGTGAGTTAAGAAAATTCCGGAAAATGTTTTTAGCACTTCCGGAAAAGGAAAATGGTTGTATAAATTAGATACATTCCGGAAAATGTTTTTATAAACATTCTTCAGGAAAATATATTTAAAAAAAGTTAAGATGGCTAATGTTTCAATGAACATTAAATAAATTCCTTCCGGAAATATTAATAAAAATAACTAATAAATTAAAGGAAAGCTTCACTGGAGAAAAAATTTACACACTGCTTCATTTACTCACTGTATTTTGGCTACCCTTTCTAGCAATTCTCGCTGCTTACGTTTACATTGTGCTATTTTTGTTCTTGTACTCCCTGAGGCCTAGCACTGCCCGTCCTTCAACAGCCTCATTTTATTCTACCACAACTACAGCAGCTGCTGCACAATCCTCCGCTTTTTCAAGGCTATCATGTGATCAAGCTTTAAGTAGTGTTCACTTAAATAGAAGCAGCATTAGCAAATGTCAAATGAGTTGTAACAATGAAAACTACAATAGTACATTGGTTGTCCCGAATTTGTGTAATGAAAAGTAAGAAATTAACAAATAATTAAATACAAAATTTATTCAGTTCAAGTATTTGGCCTAGTACAACATTAGAATCTTCTGTTTCACCAGGTTGTCATTTAAGTGGAGGTGATGCAACTTTAGCAAATGCTAGTCTTCTATGTGCTCAACCATCTAAAAAACTTAGTACGAGAAAAGAATCCGGAAAATTCCGGAAAATGTTTATAAGCAATATTTAGAAACTTTTGTAAATTTTCCGGAAGATGTTCATTTGTTTTTATAGAAAAATGTTTCAGATATTCCTTCCGGAAAACTTGTATTTTTCCGGAAAATGTTCAGATCATTTTTATGAAGAAAATTGTTTTATATTCCTTCCGGAAAACATTTCTATTTATTTCATCTTGTTAAAAACTTTTCCATTATAATTTGTAGAAGTCCCAGCATGGCGACTGGAAATGCGTTCTCGCATTTTTCAAACAACTATTCATGTAATAGCTGCATATTTGATATGCTGGCTACCTTATAATGGTTTAATAAAAAATTTAAAAAAATAAAATTAATTTTTAGTTCTTGCATTAGCTACTTTCTTCTCAAGAGACCTTCAAATAACAATTTCTGTACATTTAGAATTGGTGAGAAAATAATTTTTGGAAAATTAAAATTTTAATATTTAAATTTAAAAATCAATAAAATTAGCAAATTTTTAAAAAATTTTAAAAATTAAAAAAAAATTTTTTTTTTAATTTTAGATGCGCATTTGTGTCCTTCTTAATACCCTACTCAACCCCTTCATTTATGGTTTAACTTTCTATTTTAAAAAAAGAAAATTCTCAATTTCATTTTTATAGGCTTCAAAAAGGGGCAGCCTTGACGGACTTGCTTAAACATATCATTAATTAATTAAGAATCATAATACAACCCCAGAAACGTGAAAAGCGGAACAGCAGAAAAGACAAAAAAAAATAGTTTGATAAACGACGCAATGAAGTATATTAATTGAGAAGCACATAATGAAAAGACGATAAATACAAAAAAAAAAAGAAAATACGGGTCATTGAAAAATAAATTTTGATGAATAATTTAAATATTAATCAATTTAAGTTTAATATTAAATTTTTTAAAAGATTTCATAAGTCAAGTAATTTTTGACAATTTGAAATAAACGAAAAAAATTTTTGATTGAACTTCTAATAAATTTATATAGAATAAGAAGGGTCTTCACTAAACCCTTCCATATTCAATAAAATATGATGATTCCAATAAAATAAAAAAATTTCAATCGATTGAAATTTCATGCAATTTATGACATTTTGAAATGAACAAAAAAACTTTTCTAATTTTTGTGTGGAATATAAACCCAACTTCCCCCTCATACTCCCCCCAAACCACCCACGACCACGGGGGTCTCTAACTACTGATTAAATAAACAATAAATAAAACAAGTAAATAAAATAAACAAATCAATATTAAAATTAAATAAATAATTAGATTAAAACAAAAAAAATAAAATTAAACGGATTAATAAAATTCAATAATTTAATAAAAAATATAATAAATTAATTAAATAGGGGGGAACTACCTAAATAATTAATTTTTCATTTTTGGGGGGTTTCAAGTAGTTACCCTTAACAAAGGATTCCCACGAATGGGTTCAACTCTGCAGGCTATAACTACTTGATTTTACCAGAGGTGTGGGTGTTAGGCCTAAAGTTTTACTCTAAACCCAACTCCCCACATGTACCTCTATAGAAAAGGAGATGCACAATGGCATCTCCTTAAATAACCTTTTTTGCTTAATTTGGGTCAAAAAAAATTTAAACCAGCCCGTGACCAAAGTCCTTCCACCAAATCCGCTGTTGAACATCAGAGCCACCAGCAAACATAACCAAATGTTGTTGTTGATCAAGCATTGAGGCTGCAGCTGCCAAGAGTTGTTATTGTTGATGTTGTCCCGCTGCTGCCAGAGCCGCCGTCTTTGTGCTGCTGGTGAAGAAGACGTTGGTTGCTTAAAATTAAACAAATTAAAATTTAAAAAAGAAAAATAAAGGAAAACCTGTTGTTGAATTGCTGCTGCCAAAACAGAAGAGGCTGGAGGTAAAAGAGAAGGCCCGTCAACATTGAGAAGACTAAAAATAAAAAAATAGAAATTGTAATTTAATTCCCAGCAGAGGAAATTCCCAAAAAAGTACTAAAAACGTTCTCCAGAAGTTCCCTAGAAAGTATCGAACTTTAAAAAGCATTTAAGGACCGATAAATCCTCGTGTTTCATAGAATAACCCCTCGGCAACATCAACAACTTCTTGACGAGTCAAAGAGGAATGGTGGTGGACTCATAGCGGTCAGTAAACTCATTCTAACCCTTACAGCTAAATCAGAAAGTTTAAAAATGTCCGGGCCTGGTCTAATCTATTAATCAGTGAAATGGGCCGATCCTGATCCTGAAGTCTAGAAAAAACCTAGGAACTGAAAAATGCCCGAGCTTGGATCAATTTCTTAATCAGCGAACTGGGCCAGATCCTGAGCGCTAACTTAAGGTCCAGGAAAAACCTGGAAGCTTAAATGCTTGACAAGGACTTTGGCTGAAGTCAAAATCAGGCCCTGGTTATAGCATGCCACCCTTAGTGACTCAATTTAAACGTGCTCAGTAACGAGGGAAGCAGAAAAACAAATAAAAATCAATTTTTAAGAATAAGGGGAATTCCAAAAGCTTAAACCCTCAAGTTTTCAATCCAATAGGTTGATCCTTTTTCCCTTTAAAATAACCTCAGAAGCCTAAAAAGGCGTCCAATTCCACCATGAGAAGCGCACGTTCCTCAGCACTCAATTTAAACGCCTCTGTTACAACAGATTTTATTGCCGGTTGAACAGAGCCAATCCAAGCACCAGAAGTGGCGCTAGAACTTGTTGAAGTTGCTGATGGAGCATTCAGAAGTTTGGGAAAGTCCAGAGTGTAATCCAAAGTTTTTTTCTCAGCAACAGACAAGTTGCTTCCTCCTCTTCTTCGGATTCAGGAGGGTCTAAATTTGGATTATTAGTATTATATAAAAGAAAAATAAACCTGTAAACCAAGCCAAAGACATGTTGGCCGTGATTGCCCAACGTTTGAGCCATTCTTTTTGCAGGATCTTCAGATTGTTCTAAAAATGAGATTTAGAGATGGAAGTTATTTAAGTCAAAAATATCAAGAAAACAGGAAGAAAGTGAAAAACTGATAAGGCCTTTCTAAATCCTTTATAGGCAAGATAAAAACAAAAGTATGGAAGTTTATAACGAGGGTCAAAGGTTTCAAAGGACCTGAACAATAAAGGACCAGAATCTCTAGAGGGTTTTGCTCATTCTTAAAAACTAAAGAAACCTAAAACTCCGCCTTCACAGTACAACCAAATAAGGAAATTGTTGTTTCATCAAGTCGTCAAAAGAGAAGACAAGCAGCGGAATGAAGAAGGCCGCGAGGCGAATTAAATAGAATTTTTGTTGTTTGTTGTTGTTCCTCACCTCATTGGTTTGATAATATGATTGAGGTGATCTTGAAAAAAAAATAAAATAGAAAATTTTAGAAAAATAAGCGAAAATTGAAAAGAACGAGGGAGGAGGAGTAAAAGAAGAGGCGAGTGATTTTTAGAAAGGAGAATGACTCAAATAAAATTTAATAAAACAAAAAAGTCGGAAAATCAGACAGAAAAGTTTAAAATCGTAAAAGAACAACTTTAAAAAAGAATGACCACCAAAAGGGTTCGAACCACTATAACAGCGGAATCCCACTAAACCAGAAAAATAAGAATATTCTAGAACAATATAGAACATCGTCTTTTTCTCTAGAAGAGGAAATAGTGTAGGGATAAATTGTCATTTTTGATAAACATTATGCCAAAAATAAATTTTGGAGAAAATGTCCAGCACGACCCCTCCATTCCCAGAATATTCTAAAAAATCGATTGGGGCATTTTTCATCCGGTTTCGCCCGGTTTTGCTTCTGAAGCCATTCTTGTTCATTATTTAATGAAAAAACCTTTGAAGATGACATTGAGCTGCACCACCAGTTGTTCCACCACATCATCCATCCATGATGATCATTGACACATCTACTTGAAATTTTTGAAAACAAAGATTAGAAAAATCGAGGTGAAAAAAAATACAAGTGAAAAAATGAAAATGATGAAAAAGGGAAGGGAAAGGGTCGGTATGCCGCGCGCGCAATTTTTTATTTTTTTCAAACTTACAATTTCCATGAAGAGCAAAGAGGCCACCAACAGTCATTTTTTTTTGGGCCACCATAAGCAGAGCACCATTGAGAGCACACCTGAAAAGAAAAAAACATGAATCTATTCTTAAATTAAAAAACATAAGTTTTACACCACCACCAGAAGAAGCAGCAACCAAAACACCAGCAGAGCAAACCACCAGAACCTGAAACCTGGAAACATCCCAACAGCAACCAGCAAGGCCACCAAGCCAACAAGAGCACCACAAGTACCAGAGCAACAAAACCACCACCAGTCCAGCATGTCGAACACATCAGGTTGTAGAACACATCTGAATAAAAAAATTTTTTTAATTCAATAAAATCCAAAAAAAAACCAGAAATTGAAGCATCTGCTCGATGCACGAGCACCATCCAAATCCAAAGGCCACCAAGCACCAGAGAACAACAGCAGCACCAGCCAAAACTTAAAAAAAGAACCCCCGCCCCCAAACCCAAAAAAAAATAAAATAAAAAGGAACAACCACGCCACCACCAAAGCACAAGCAACATCAGCAACCAATGAGCAGCTGGGCACCACCAGAGCATCAGCAGGAGCACCACCAAACCATTGAGCATGGCCACCAGTTGCTGAATCAAAAAAAAAAAATAATTAAATTTTTTTAAAAATTAAAAAAAACTGCGTCCCACAGTGATGAAGAGCAACAGCAGGAGCTATAAAGAAAAAAAGTTTAGATTTGTTTAATTAAAAATTTTAAGTTTTTTTGCAAATTTTTTTTTAATTTTTCGCCGCGCGCGCATTGGGGAGGGAAAGGAAACACGAATGAAAAAAAGAAACACGAAAAAATGAAAAAAAAACACGAAAAAACAAAAAAAAATGAAAAAAACGACCTAGGTTAACCACAGGTCGAAAAGAAAAATCAATGGAAAATTCTAGAGTGGGACAAAACATCATTTTAAATAAAAAAACATTATGCCAAAATTTAGCAAAATAACACAATACTGTAGGCGAAAAATTAAATTAGTACTTTTGAGTCTGGTTTTCAATGGGAAAATTTTCAACTTTTTCGAGAGAGGGAAAATTTGCACGTGTAGTTTCATTAAACTTTTTATTGATTTTCACATTTCTTTAATATTGATTTTTGTGCGTTTATTGATTTTTCTCTTTTAGTACACGATTCCGACTCGGAATTCAAAGAATAGCGATTGGAAGAACGCAAACAGCTACAAATCGACAAGAATAAGTTTCACAAAATGCTTCGTCACATCAGCGACTCCGAGAAGAGGAGGAGAAGAACTTGTGGAAAAACAGAAAGTGAAGAGCCTGGAGGAGGCTAATGCTGCAGCCGAGCGGATTAGCAGTGATTCACCGAGAAAAAGTAAAAAGAGGTTTTATTTAAGTTTAAATTGGCTTGGTTGTAAGATTAGATTTTTAAGATGACCGTCACTCAACCAATTCTGATGGCATTCCTGACCTCTCATTGAAGATCGTCAAAATGCTCGTATCAAATGTGGACCTGACAAGAAGAAGGAGGTCATGGATTCTGATGAAGATGAAGACGATGCTCTGGATGAAGAAGCTTTTAAGCCGCCGCAACCTCGTAAGCTTATGCCTGCTCCTACAAAAAGAACGCCAGCTGCTCCTTCAACAAAGGCCAAAGCTGTTGGGAAGAAAACTGCTGAGGTTTGCTTAAATCTTTTAAGGCAATGGAAAACTTGTGTCCAAGGGGCGAGGCCAAAACCTGTTTATCCCTTCATTTCAAGCCCAGTTCACTAAAATGGGGAAGGTTCGGTTTCCGCCATCTCTTTCAGCCAACTAAAAAGTGGCTTCGAGCCAAGGTCTGAGTCAAGGCCCAGGCATTTGAACTTCCCTTCTTCTGAACTTCAGCCCAGGAATTAGTCCATTCTGATGCGTTTTTTGTTCCCTTTGGGGTTTTTATGAACTCTACCTAATGTATTGACCATTGCGATTCCACCACCATTTTCTGGACTCGTCAAAAATGGTTATTGTTCCTGAGGGGTTATCTTCCGCTAAACGCTTTAACAGTTGTAGGTCCTTGAATGATTTGCCTTATGGCTTTTTAAAGTTCGATACTTTTAGAGGAGCTTCTGGGGGACATCATTCTTACTTTGAGAATTTCCTTTTAACTTTTTGAAAATCGTTCTAATTCATTTTTTTGAAGGAATTGATGAAGGTGAGGCAAGCCAACGCCTCCTATGCTCTTCCACCGCCTTCACAATTAGCAGGTTTTCTTTTACTTTTCTTTTTTAAATTTTAATTCGACCAATTTTAAGCAATCATCCTTCACCACCAGCACCAACAGAGCCGGCAAAATGGAGCAATTCATTTTTTGGATTGCAAAATGTCAGTAAATGATCAAATTAAAAGGCAAAAGTTGTCAACAACAGAAAATCAAACAAGAGAATCAAACAGAACATCCATTACCCAAAGGATGGGAGAAGCGATTAAGTAGATCTTCAGGTTTTTTGTTTAAATCGAAAAGTCAATGGGACAGACCTATTAAAGATGCAGAAGAACTTGCTAAAGAGCCGTCAAAAGTTAGATGTTTTCACATTTTGGTCAAACATGAAGGTTCTAGAAATCCAGCAGGAGGGATTTGGTCGAGGACGTTGGAATTGAAGAGGTTTTTGAGTTTTTTAATCCTTAAATGTGGTGATGGGTGGGATAGGAATTCTGACATTCATCCTTTTAGCTCACTAAAACAAACCATGTTTTTCGTCCATAAAACAATTCGATATGATCCTTTGCTTTTGTAGTGGTTTCCGGTGACCGACCTAATGGCTGGATTTTCTTGAGGCGGAATTCCAGGCCCAAGCAAATTTTTAGCTTTTTCGGTTTTCATGGTTTTCCTTGTCCCATGCTCAGTTCATTGATTAAAAAATTCCCAGGCTCAGGACCTCCAGGGATCATCAAAATATGGGTTTACTGATTTTTGCCCGATAAAATAACTTTTGCTGTTCTTTTAAAGTTTGTTATTTTCATAGGAATCTCCTCCGCCAACTTCTGCAGTGTTGGCACACAATATAGCTGTTGCACAATTAGCCAGCTAATCTACAGGTTTTCTTTTATTTTTCTTTTTTAAATTTTAATTTGTTTAATTTTAGCTGCTCTGCTGCCCTTCTTCATCAACATGGTGGTGGTACAAATGGCACAACATCAGCAACAACTTTTGGCAGCTGCAACCTCAATGCTTGGTCAACAACAACATCTGGCAATGACTGTTGGCGGCTCAAATGTTCAACATCAACTGGGAGGACTTTGGTGGAAGGACTTTGGTCACGGGCTGGTTTAAACTTTTTTTGACCCAAATTAAGCAAAAAAGGTTATTTAAGGAGATGCCATTGTGCATCTCCTTTTCTATAGAGGTACATGTGGGGAGTTGGGTTTAGAGTAAAACTTTAGGCCTAACACCCACACCTCTGGTAAAATCAAGTAGTTATAGCCTGCAGAGTTGAACCCATTCGTGGGAATCCTTTGTTAAGGATAACTACTTGGAACCCCCCAAAAATGAAAAATTAATTATTTAGATAGTTCCCCCCTTTTATTTATTTAAATTTATTTAATTTAATTATTTGTTTGATTTAATTTTATTATTTGTTTTAATCTAATTATTTATTTAATTTTAATATTGATTTGTTTTTTATTCATTTGTTTTATTTTGTTTACTTTAATCTTGGTGGCACAACTGGATGGCACAACAACTTGGTGGCACAACTGGAACTGTTTTTATTAATTTATTGGTTTTATTTAATTTTTTGTTTGTTTTTTTATTTTATTCATTTGTTTTTTATTTATTATTTATTTAATTTAATCAGTAGTTAGAGACCCCCGCGGTCGTGGGGGGTTTGGGGGGAGTATTGGTTTGTTGGTAAAGTAGTTAAAAAGTTGTTAGCTTCTTTAACTTATTGGTAAGAAGAGAAGGAAAATATAATGTCTCAAAATAGAGGCAAAATAATAAAAAGTGTGTAATTCAATTCATAGTAAATATGTGATTTTTTCTGTTTGGTCGAAAAAAATGCTTTTATTTATTTTTAACTTCGGTTTTTTTAATCGAATAATCATTAAAAAAATTTTTTAAATTAATTTTATTCTTTATTTTTAAATTATACATCAAAATTTATTTTTTCAATTTTTTGTATAATGTTGGGGGTGAATTTGGGTAAATTTTTCTCTATAATTCAACTTGTGATTTTTTTTGATTTTTTTCTTTAATCAAAAATGTATTTTCTTTTTTCTTCATCAAAATTTTCGATAAATCAACAAAAATGGTTGTGTTGGCTGGGGTCGGAGTTGGGTCACTTAATCATAAAAGAAAAAATTTTTATTTTTTTTCAAAATCTTCAATAAATCAACAAAAATCTACTTAAAATCTTCATAATATTTATTTTCACATTTTTTCATTTTATTCGTTTAATCAACGCCTGGCAATCAATTAAAGCTGCTTTTCTAAAATAAATGCTGGGAGAACAAGCCGTAAAGTAGGGAAAATTGAGTTGAACAGAATTGCTGGCAAAGAGCCTTTTTGAAAATAAAAAATGAATTTTAAGCTTAGAAATTCAAAAAACCATCCAGAATATTTTTGTCGATTGCATTGAATGGGTTTTGTAGAATTATCAGAACTAAATCTAAGAAGGGCATAATCATAAAATATAAAGTGTTCAGGAGAGCGTTGGAAAGTGTAGTTTGAGATGAAATGGGTGCTTACCTTTTAAAAGAGAGAGAGAGTTTATATTTTAATTATTTCTAAGGTTATTTTCCGAAAACTTTATTTCTTACGGAATTCTATTTTTATGTAGTTCTATGTCTATTTTCCGGAAAACTCTATTCATTCCGGAACTTAATTTAATTATTTTCTGTAATATTATGTTTTTCCGCAATTGCATTTATTCTTTTCATGATTCCGGAAATTATATTCTTTCCGGGATTCTAGTTTAATTTTATATTCTTTCCGGAAAACTATTTATTGACTATAAATATTTTTAAAAATTACTAACAGCAAGCATTAGACTTCCATCCATCTTCAAAGGTATTCTCGCCTGCCATTGTCCAGGAACCATTCTGGCCATCCCCGGCATCCATTTAGAAGTTAAAGTTAAAGGATGGGGAAAATCCCATAAAGATTTGCATTGTGAAGATAATTTAGTATTTAAAGGTGTTGAAAGTTGTAAAAGTGAAGATTGTTGAGGCATTAAAATGGGGTGAATTAATTGACGATTTTGGTCGATTGAAAGGCAAAGCTGTTAAGGGGAAAAGAGAAATTTTTTTTTATTTTCCTTTCTTAATTTTTAAGTCGAAAAAAATTTCGCATACTCTAGAAATTTCTGGAGGCCAATTATTTGGTCCATATAAGTGAACAGAAGATAGTAAAATTAAATTTAAGCAAATTATGCCAACACTAAAAAGTAGAGAGGAGGACAAAACAAAATAATGGAAGGCACTAAAATAATTGAAAAAAAAAATATTTTTAATTTTCAAAAATTGAAAAATACAAGGTGCAACGCCTGACAAGTGATTTGGCCAAATTATGACGTTTAGAAAGGCTGTTAGTTCGGCAAAAGTAAAAATAAAGGCAAGGAGTACATCCAACTGCTAGGCATAAAATAAATAAAATTAATGAAGTAAAAATGCAGAGAATTCGACGGAAGAGGGAAAAAAGCATTCCAAAGCCCTATAAAAATTTTTTTGATTTTTTTAAATTTTTTTGAAATTTTTTTATATTTTGACTGAAAAACAAGCCTTGTAGAAGAAACAACTCAACCAGAATCCACAACATAGACTCAAGAATCTTTTTTCTCCAGGGTCTTCACCGTATAAATAAATTGTTTTCTTCTTCATTCTTTTACAATAAAAACAAAAACATCCTTTATTTGTTGTATTCGAGCTTCCATAAAACAAAGCAGAAGACCATTGAATAGGACAAGTTTCGTCATAAATATTGTTGTTATTATTTGTTGTTTCTAGTGAATTTTGTATGTTTTGTTCGTTTGCTATCTGATTTCTGAATGATTGACTGCGTGAAGGAAAACCAGAATTGTTGGAATTTTTAGAAGGAAACAGAAGGCGTGAATAAGCAAAATAGAGGAGAACAAGCCTCCAGACTAGAGACAATGTTGTTCCAAACACAGAGAGAAATAAAGGCCAGCGCAACACCTTTAGGTTATATCAGAATTATTAATCAGCTCAAAACAGAAATTCTAAAAACATTTTCCGGAAAAGTAACTAGTGAAAACATCTTCCGGAAAAACTTTAGTTTATTATTTTAAATTCCGGAAAACATTTAACATTTGTTTCTCTACCTGTGGGCCACTACAACGACAGGCACTTAACAAGAAAAAATTCGCTAAAGAAATGGGAACATCATGAAGCGCCATAAAGAGGAAACCAACACGGAAATTGTTAAAGCCTTGTAGCCATTCAGAAAATGCCTCCCAAATAAAGGCTAATCCATTCTTACGCTCTGCAACGTCCAAGCGATGGACAAAGGCGTTTTCAACACAAAGCATCTAAAAACGATTTTTCATCAATGGAAATAATTTTTTAAACCAACCACAAGTAATATAATTAACATAGAGCCAGAAACGGTAGAAACTACCAAAATTAGCACAAACCAAAAATGTAGGGCAAAAGAAGTTAAAAATCCTTGTAAAAGATTGTAAAGGTATAACCAACTGAACAACGAGTTTATTGAATAAATAAGCAAAGAAATAGCATAAAGTGTATGCATTGTACGTGATGTAAGCATTGGAATTGTTGGGGAAGCTGTAGATGAGGCAAACCCTGAGGCGTAGAGATCGAGCAGTACAAGTACATTTCCAGAACGGGCTGTGTTGCTGATTGAAGACATTTTTTGACGCTTTTTGAATTTTATTTTTAAGGAACCCAAGTGAGGTATATCCTTGAAAAGTCTAAGAAAATCTTTTAAAAAGGATGGGGAATAAACAATGAAGCAAAGAATGCTAAAAATCTTTCCAAAAAGAAAAGCTTCCTTAAAGTTTGCATGCAATCCAATTAGCACGCGATTTCAACTGGGAATCCATTGGGAATTTTGTACTAATAGAAGGGAGTAAATAAAAGGCCGGAAAAGACTTGGAGAGATAGAGGGGCAAGAAGTCAAGAAGAAGAAGGCAAGAAGGATAAGGAAATTTTTTTATTGTTTTGTAGTATAACTCGGTCAGTCTATATTTTAATAAAATTTAATTTTTTAATTTTTCTCAAAAAAACAACCAAAACAATCAACAATAAATAAATAAAATAAAAATTCAATCTATCAAAATTTTTTTTTATAATTTTACAGATTTTCCACCACCCAAACAAGGTGGAGCCTTTTCTTGTTCTTTACCATCCCATTCATTTGGCGTTTTTGCTTCAATTCTTAAAGCATGAATTGTTTGGTTTTTTAATTCTTCAGCCAAAATTTTGTTTATCATTCTTTGCCTTTGAATTTGTGTTAAACCTTCAAATTTGTCAGAACATATTTGAACACGAAAATGTTTTTCAGTTCCTTTGGGGACGTTGTGGAATTGACTTTCGCATTCAACTTGGATATGTTGAGGCTGCAAAATTATAGTTTATATTTTGTTAAAACTTTCCGGAAAACTATTCATCTTTTCGGAATTTTATTTTACTTATATTCTTTCCGGAAAACTTTATTCATTTATTTATATTCATTCCGGAATTTTATTTTTATTTATTCTTATCCGGAAAACTCTTCCTTAAACTTTAATTTTTTATTTAAATTCTTTGATCTTTAATTTTTTAAAAAGTTTTCACCTTAAAAAATTCTGTCAATTTGTTTTTGAGAGTTGAAGTAATCGGCCCGTGTAAAGCATTATCAATAGTTGAATACATCATTTTTGCTGTTACAATTCTTGCAATCATTCAATTTAAATAATTGATTTAATTTTTAAAGTTGTGTAATAAATCTTAAAAATATAAAAAAATTAATTAACCGGAAATTAAAAAAATATTTTTAAAAATTATTAAAAATGTGAGAGGTTAAAAATTGATAAAAAAGAAAATTTTAAAAAAGGTGAAAAACAAGTTTTTTTTCATTGGCGACAGATTTAAATTTGTGTGCTCTGTCCATAGACGGCTGTCAACATTCAAGAGGTATACATAAAATCGATTTATAAATGCATTTTTGTTTAACGAAAAGAGATTGAGAAAGTGTTGAACATATTAAAAATAAAGGTGTTTATTTGTTTATATATTTTTCTATTCCTATGGCTTTCAGAAACGTATTTCTTCAGGAATTTAATTATTTTCTAGTGTGTTTTATATGTTTTCCGGAATTTTATATTTATTATTTACAATATTCCGGAGATTATATTCTTTCCGGAACTTTGTTTTAATTTTACTTCCGGAAGACTTTATGCCTCTAATTCAATCATTTCCGGAAAATTACGGAAACTATAATAGTATTGAAATGTGTTAATATTCTGATTTCAGTTCTAGAATTTTTCTAAACCAAAATAAAATGCCAAAGCAAGAGTTTGATGCTATTGATATGATGGGACCAGTTGTAGCAGCATTAATTTTCGCAGTCGTCGTTTTTGTCTGTTTTTGATTCCAAAAAATTAAAAAATTTATTTTCTAGTTGATTTCTTTTACAATAATCAATTGGTATTGTATCACAAAAAAGGATGATTTGACAGTTTTTGAAAAGGTAAAGAAAATAAATAAGCTAAAAATTTATGAAAATTCATAAAATATCCCTATTAGATGGGTGCAAAAATTAATGTTCGTTTGGGACCTCATACAATGACGCAAATTAAAAGAGGAGGTTATGTTAGTACACTAGTTAGAGAGGAGGAAGAACAACATAGAAAAATGACCCTATCTCTTGATAAACAACAAACAGAACATTTAATAAATAAAAATGAAAATATGTTTGCTGATGGTGAAGCTAAACATTAAAAAGGAAATTTTTGAAAATTAAATTAAAAAAGATATATTGATTAATTAATAATCTTAATACTAAAAATTAATCTTTTTTGTTACCAAACTTTAATTTAAACTTGCCAAAATTAGGAGAATAAAAAATAATTTAAAAAAATAAAATGCAGCTTTGTAGATTTGAGCGTCGGCTTGTTGACAATTTGTTCAATAATACTCTTATGGGCGTTTTGTCATGTAGATATTTTGAAGTTTTGTCTTTTATTTTTCGCGCGCCATTTTATCTTTTTCTGAGAAATAGTGTGTGTAGAGAAGAGACGAGAGAAGTTGAGTTTTTTCATCTTTTTTTTTTGTTTTTTCCGCGTCGGTTTTTCTTCCGCGTTATCTTCCATGTTTCTTTCCTATTTTTTTTTAATCTTCCGTTTTTCTTCCTTTTTTCGATTCGTTTTCTTCCATCTTTTGCGTTTAAACTTATAGAATTACTTTTTTCTTCAGATATTTTATTTCTTGGTCAAATTTAAACTTAAATTTTTTGGATTGCAAAATGTCAGCAAATGATCAAATTAAAAGGCAAAGGTTGTCAACAACAGAAAATCAAACAGAAGAGAATCAAACAGAACATCCATTACCCAAAGGATGGGAGAAGCGATTAAGTAGATCTTCAGGTTTTTGTTTAAATCGAACAGTTAACTTTTGTTGTTTCTTCAAGGTCGAGAGTATTACTTCAATGTTCTAACACAAAAAAGCCAATGGGACAGACCTATTAAAGATGCAGAAGAACTTGCTAAAGAACCATCAAAAGTTAGATGTTTTCACATTTTGGTCAAACATGAAGGTTCAAGAAATCCAAGCAGTTGGAGAACTGAGAAGATTATTAGATCGAAGGAAGATGCTAGAGTTACTCTTGAAGGTTTCTTGTTTAAATTTGGTTGAAATAGTGGACGGGTTTCTGAGATTAATTTGAGTTGATGATTAGGGCGTTTTATCCCTTGCTCCTCTGACTTGTGTTTTTAATGGATAGAAAATTTTTCCAGAACTTAATAATTGGAAAATTCCGTGCTTCTATGTTGACTTTTGTTTGAAAAAATTTCGTGAAAAATAGTTTAGTCCTTGAGAAGTTTTTGGAGTCTGCCTTCGTCTCTAGAGTTTCTTTTTTTGGTGTGAAGAAAGTTTTCCTCAAAAGTTTCTGCAACAATGTAATAAGCTTCAGATTAGGATAGGATTAAGCTTTTTCATTCCCCAGCCTTCACATAAAAATAAAAATTATTAAAAATAAAGTCTTCGTTTCCAGCTTATCATGACGAACTATTAGGACTATCAGAAGATGGAAAATTTGCCCGTTTCAAAAAGATTGCAAAAGAATTTAGTGATTGTAGTTCGGCGAAGAGGGATGGCGATCTTGGATTCTTTGGAAGAAAGCAAATGCAAAAACCTTTTGAAGATGCTTCGTTTGCTTTGAAAGTTGGTGAAATGTCTGACATTGTGAGAAATTGAAAAAAAATTCTTTGAAAATTTTCAAAAAAAATTTTAAGGTTGAAACTGATTCTGGACTTCATTTAATTTATCGAATGGCTTGAAAATTGCAATTTGACATTTTTGCCTTTAAATTTTTTGTCATAATTTTTCTGCGTGGAAATTGTTGGCTGGGTAGTATGGAGTTTGAGGTCTATTTTAAGAGTTGGGGGTTTTGGGTAATTTTTTACATTTTTTGTCTGATAGGGTTGTACTTGTTTTCAAAAAGTTTATTTAAAAATTTTTGTTCTTTCCCATATGGAACATTTATTAAATAAATTGGGAGCAATATTGTGGTACATTCTGAGAATAATTAGGTATAATAAATGTTAATTATTAAATCTTGCACAAAATTAGAGCTGCAATATATTGTTTATTAGTATCTGGTTCAACAATTTGGTTGGATTACTTGAAAACAAAACAGAACATTTGTAGTAGTCTGTCATAATTTGTAGTTTTTGTTTTGTTTTGTTTCCAAGTAATTTAACCAAATCATCAACAAAACAATTTGTAGGAAAAGGACCACCAAGTAAAAGAAGTATCAAGAATTTTTTGAGCTGTTTGTCTTACAAGCGAATATGTTGATGTAGAAAAACGAAAAGTTAATTGAAGAGCTTCCAAATGTGTAGGAGTAAGTCCAACTAGAGGTTTATGAACCAATCTTTTCTGAAAAATAAAAATTATTAAATCAGAAGCTTTTAAAATGTAGGAGGAAAATGGAACAATTGTGGAAACTTGGCAAAAATTTTAAAAATCCCACGCGGATAAAAGTCAAAAATATTATGCTGATGCAAAAATACCCAACTCAAGAAGTTAATAAAAATACAAACCGTGTGCATTAATGAAACTTTCCGCTCCATAAATTGCTCAGTTGTTTGAGAACCATGTAAAGGATCACTTAACAAATTTTTGATAATTTTAAAATGTTTAAATTGTCCTCGATAGTCTGTCTAAAAATA